>QVOA01024349.1:0-96044 GCA_014825685.1 Pseudomyrmex cubaensis
ACACACATATATATATATATATATATATATGTGTGTGTGTGTGTGTGTGTGTGTATACACGAAAATAAAATGATATTGTATCAACAGCATTAGTTTAATTGAAATATATTTAGTTGATGCAACATCAATATTATTGTACACACAGTAAATAGTTTAAGTTGCTTTAAGAATCTAGATATTAAATCAATCGCATTTTCAATTGAATGAACCATTTATTTTTGTGGCAGCTCGTGACATCGACTTTAATTGAAGCAACTCCATATTTTTTCTATATGTTATGGTCAAAGCCCGAAGCACGAGGATTGACTGGTCAATACGCGGAACAGCAATCAAAGCCCGAATGGACATTTGAGACGTATAAAATATTTCCTTTGTATCACATACTATCGTACACGTGTGGGCGGGAGAGGGGCGGCTCCCTCTCCAAAAACCTAATCTATAATATGTCACTGCGATAATAGGATACGTTGAAAAGTAAAGCTAAAAACTCTATCTCGGGCTTTGACCATGACATATATATGTATATAAAATTAATTAGTATTTATATCACGTGATTTATATCACGAGAAAGCTTCGTGTGGCGCGCAATTGTGTTTTAGTTCAACAAGCGATTGTCCGAAATTACCTGTCCTTCTTAGCGTGTAATGAACGACCGTGATTAAAGTGCGGAATGCGATTGTGCGATAGCCACGACTGTCGGTCGACAAGAACGGCTATGACGTTTTCCTCATGTAAGTTCGTACGGACAAATGACGATATTCTTCTCCTTCGCGGCGCAAGTGTACATTGCACGTAAGAACTTTTATTACAACAAAAACGCATTACGCGCTCGGTTTTTAGCAACGGCGCGGCTTCAAGAGCACTGTCCGGTGTATGTATTTCTTACCTCTACCAAAGTGTCATTAATCTAACTCTCTGCATTACTCTCGCTATTATGTCGCCGCGATAATTGTGCGGAACGCGCCACGTGAACGAGCGGATTCCCTTTCGTGCGCCCTTTGTTTTCACGCGTTGCTCCTCAAATAACGTCTGAAGACGGTTACGTAAAATTCGATTTATTTTTCATTGTCGACACGTTTATTATTGACAATTCTACTAATTGCAATAAAGAATACACGTGAAGATTTTAGGATTTTCAAATGAAAAAGTATTACGTCGTGATGCATATTGTATGTAAACCACGTGCGGAGCGCTTGAATATCCGCGTCGTATCGAAAGCGAGCGCGCGAAATAGTACATATTGGTATCGCCGGTCCATCTGGCTAAGTCCCTCGGTAGAGCCATCCGTCCTATCTCTCTCTCATGGTCGGGAATGCGGAATAGACGAGCCATTTCAGAGTCTACTGAAACGTAGCAAACCAGAGCAAACCAGACGGTAGAACTTCCCTCGATTATCGCGGAATTTCAATAGCCAGTTTCCGTCGGCGACCGACACCCATTCCCGCCGGCGGAGATCGTTCTAATGCATTTGATCGGCGAACAATCCCGGCGCGGAACACGGCCGTCGCGCCGTTCCGCGCACGAGCGACGATTTATAGAAACCGGGAATCACCCGGCAACGTCTTCCGCACGCGGCGCGTTCTGATATCGCCGACTTCTCTCTTTCCCGCGAATTTTTTTTGTCGCAAACTTTTGAACAAAAAAAAGATGGGTAAAAGGAGAGCGTGCAAGAAAAAAAGTATGTGCGCGAAAGTGTGTCGCCGCAACATAAATGCAACGTCGCGGGAAGACGAATGTGCCGTGTGTGTGTCATCAGTATCGATCATGAAATTCATCTTGTGATTTCCCGCGGGGGCACTTCGCAAGATTGTCGGAATATCCTTCCCCGCCGTCCTTGATCTTTTCTCTTCGTCTAAAGTCGGCGAAAATAATCCGTTGAACGATCGCGGAAACAAGAGAGAACACAAACGGTAACTGAGAGGCTTCGTTTTCGCTCGGCTTTAAACTCCGTCTCCCCACGGATTTTGTCGAAATCCGCTTTGTTTCCAAACGGGATGTACAAAGAAGGATGTCGATCGCATTGATTCTCACCTGAACGCGAACGATTTCCCGTCTTGCGGCGTAATTGACGTGCGGAGAGCTGTTGATGTTTGATACGACGAACGGGTGACGTTAGTCGGACAAATTAATTTTTCCCTTTTATTTATTATTCGGAGAGAATACTCCGAATTCTGAAAATGAGACTTCATTTGACACGAAACGGGCGCGTCTATTTTTAGTCCCGACGCGGCGGCTTTTCTCTGTGTGGAAGAATTATATATTCCGCATAAAGCAGCCCCGCACGACTGCTGTTATAAATTGAAAAAGCATAAAATAACAAACGATGAAAAGCCGTAGAGTGCAAAACACTGTCGAACGAGATTAGCATCGAAACGATTACCGCAAACCTTTTCGGACTTTAATTTAGATGCGAAACATTAAAACTGTCAAGTAGGTGCGCAACTTCGTTTTTTTCGTAATATTTTTCGTTTATTTCGTATTCATACACTTAGTTTTGCGTGTGTCTATGTGTGCGCGCGCGCGCGCACGCGCTAAATCCTCTCTCTGATATGTGTAAAATCTAATTCGGTATTTTTTTTTTTTTTTTTTTTTTTATGTATTTTTACATGTTCTTGCGTTCTTTTGTATACAGCTACGCTATTATTCATTGCATATCCATAGAAATTCGCCAGTCAATGACCCAAGCCGCGTACAGTATCAATATCAATATCAATAAATCCCGGCATCGCGTCCCTAATCGCGTCCAGTCTATTTATAGCCGTTCGCTCTCTCGATGAATCGATCGGTTCGCGAGTAACCGCACACAGCTGCACTCCGTTCGTTTCTCTCTCGACGTTTTAGCGCGTTCGCTCTGCTTGGAAGAACCGAATTTTTCTGAATGTAATGGTCCATCGAGCTTAAGTGCTGGCCAAGTCCGCGCAGGCGTCTCTCTCTCTTTCTCTCTTTTTCTCTCTTTCTTTCTCCCTCTCGTCTCTACTGCATCGTCCACCCCTGGGCGACCCTCTGTCGACCGTCCTCTCCATTCTTTGGGTCAGGAGGATGAATGAGTCAAGCCAGAGAGCACACGCCGGGGGATGTCACCAGCTTTCTACCCCCTTCGCGCTCGCTCGTTCTCTCTCTCTTTCTCTTGCACCCGCCACCCCGTCGCCTCTCGCGGCGCATACTACTCGCGCCGCCCCTCCCTCGGCTAAAAATAGCCGGATCGTGCTGACGTCATCGATCTGTCGTCGCTGTCGGGAACTAAACTATCCCCGGAGCCGGGGACGAAACTATCCTCGTAACCGGGGCCGACGAGCGACCGACACGATCCCGTGATGCGGTCGTCCAAGTATTGACAGCAGCCGCGGTTGAGAATGTTCCGTTGCATTAATAACACGTGGCACGGCCGGCCACGATTTCCCCATAACCGTCGTCCTCGGGCTGATTTTTCCGTCGCGACCGATTGCACGTTACAACACCTGCTACGTTAAGTGGATAAAACTCGATCGCGCTCGAATCACGTGAATCTCTGGACCGTTTTTCTTTTTTTTTTTGTTGCGAGCGCCGCAAAATTTCGGCGTATTGAATTTCCACGAGCAAAAATCGGAATATTTCGAAATATACATTTTTACCGGCACCGCGAATGGAGCCTCGTATTCGCATTTGAAAATATGACCGAAAAGCGAATTCACTTAGCGGGTGTCAGACGACAATCGTTCTTTATGGGCACGGTGTCGACCTCGACGGCGTCATCCGGACCGACGCATCCGGCGTCGTCGCGCGTTTCGCGGAAAGAGAGCGAGATTGCGCTCCTTTTGTTTTATGAATGGCGGTACATCGCGCCGAGCCGGTTGTCGGGTTATTCCCAGTTCCTTTTTGTTCCTTTATTCGCTTTCATCGTAAAGAGTTTTGCCCGAGTACCGTCGTCGTCGTCGTCGTCGTCGTCTTGCGCGCATGATTACGTCGCTTCTTTATATTTCTCCACGAGCGAGAGACAAAAGCTGCTATCCTCAGCAACTCAATCTGTCATCCGTATCTTTTTTCTCTTCTCTCGGAGCTTCTCTCGATATTCGACCTTAATTCTTGCTATCTCTCTCACCTTTATTTCCCATGTTATTAGCTAATTACTGTACTAAGAGTTTTAATTACTTTTATCCAATTAGTTTTACTTTTGTAATTATAAAAACGCGTAAATATATATAATCTGCTCACTCGACTGCGTCTCTCTTAAAAGCGAATTAAACACCTGTAATTTTCTACATACGTGACTTTCACCCATATCATTATCAGGTTTTAAGCTTGATTACGACATGCAAGACAATGTCGTAACTTCATGAAGCCGCAGATGCTTTTCGAGCGACGGGGCGATGAGAAACGTGTTGCGCGTCAAAACGTGCCGATCGCGAAATTTCCTTTCTGCGTCGCAAAAGTTGTTAGGTAAATGAGAAATCGAAGTTCCGACGCGATTAAAGGCCGCCGTTAAACGAGCCGACGTCCGCGCCACGTGTTCGCGTTCTCTGTGGTCTCTGCGGATTGCACGCTTTGTTGGACGCGCCCGTAATATACGTATGTACGTACGTATGTACGGTCGGTGTCGCCGACGGCGCGGCGTGGGTGTCATTGCGCATATCCGGCGGATTCTGCCTAGCCGACGGACATCGGCGGATTTTGCGAGGTCCCGATGCCCGATCGATGCCGGCGGCGAATACCGCGAGATCCAGCGATATTAAACAGTTCGCGGCTGCACGCGACAGTAACTGCTACGCAAACCCAACAATTTCCCCGAATGTCGCCGATTACAACGCGCGCGCGCGCGCGTATCTGTTGCGAAATATGTACGTGCGTAATCATCCGCGGTCCCATCATCGGCGTTAGCGAAATCCGACGCAAACAGCGTGTATGCGGCCAGTTAATTTTCTGAGTCGCTTATTACGTTCGGCACATTGCTCAATTACAAGGTTATGTACTGTCGAACACACACGCAAACGCATACACACACGCGTACACACAGCATCTACGGTCCTCAGCATCGAGTCTCTCGCAATACGAGAGACTCGCAAAGCAAAATAAGATCTTTTTCTCTGGGGAAAAACCTCTTTGTATTCCGAAAAGATTTCTAGATATATAATAGGGGGCATGTTTATAAAGCGCAGATGTTTTTTTTTTATTATCGTATTTATATGTCGCCAGGGCGACTTCTTGCTTTTCTCCCGCGAAAGGCAGACGCGCGAACGAACAAAGGAGACGAGGACAGGAAGCAAATGGGGAATTGCGCGAAGTTGCTCGACGGGAAATTCGTTATACAATGAAATCATGCAATCATCGCTGAAATGGCGCGGAAACAAAGCACCGGTGCGTTTGAGTGAATCTCGCGCGCGTTTCCCCACGCGCATTCGTACAAAAGTCAGCCCAACTCTCTGAGAGAGTCCGCAGTTAATTTTGTAACCGGAGAATCTGGTCGACTGGGGAGGGGAAGAAAGTTTCGCTTCTCTCTGACCGACCCGCAACCATTTTGTGACGCCAACATTTTGCTCCGCTTCGCCGCCGTTATTCAAACTTATATCGCTGAATTATTCAGCGTTGTTATTTTTCTCTTGATCGCGCGTTGGCGCTGGTCAGCGGCGCGAAATGCCAACAGATCGTATCAGAATTCGAAATCTTACACATAAAAAAAATTGAATTTATTACAAATTCTGAATTCCGTGAGAAGACTTTTGCGAGTAAAGAGTTTTTGCGGATTATCAAACATCTTGAAGTTCTTAAAGAATCGAGAAAAATTATTTCTCTCTTGTTCTTTGGTGTATTATCGTTATTTAAGGTGCTTAGTTGTGAAAGTTGAAAAAGGAAAAGAACTTTTTTTTTTTTGCCTTTGATTACGCAATTAAGCTCGAAGTGCGCCGCGCGCTACAAACTACCTTTCGCGCTCGAGAAAAATGAACTTTACGCGATTCTACCGGGAAAGAAGTTCCCGGGTAGAAGTTCCGGAAACGGAAGGGAGGTAGTTTTGTGAGGGATCTGAATAAAAATCTGAAAGGCGTCACACGAACGAGACGAGTCCCAAAAGACACTGAGGGGGACCTAATGACTACTCGGATTCGCGGCCAAACGGATTTTTTTCCCCGGTCACGATTAAATAAACTCTCGGGGAACGATGTTCACGGCACGTCAGCGCGGGGCGCGCATACCTTCCTTCCTTTTTCTGCCCGATAATCAAAGGCCTTCCGCCCCCGCGGCTCCGTGAACAAAGCGAGCACGTACTCCACAGAGGCGCAACTGGCATCCCTGAGAGTTCCTTTTACGATTCTTCCAGAGCGCAGGAAGGGGCTTTGCAACTAAGGAGGAAAAATACACGCGTTAATATTTCAAGCGAAATGTGTCGGTTGATTCACAGTGCAAGCAATTATTAACGAACATAATGAAACATATATATCGCAGTTATTCTATTTAAAGGTCGTAATAATACTAACTTTATTAAAATTGCAAGTATAAAAATCGCACAATAAGGAAACATCATAAAATAAACTTTTTAAAATAGCGAGGCAGCAGGTTACAAGGCTGGTTAGATTGTTCTTAAGCCTAATAAACAAAATATTACAAGCACACAATGTATTGTCAGAGACAATACGTAACTCCGATGGGAGGAACACGATAAATATAATTGACATTTATTTAAAAATTTTAATACTCTTAAAACATAATGCGCGCGCGTAACTCCGATGGAAGGGACACGATAAATATAATTGACATTTATTTAAAAACTTTAATACTCTTAAAACATAACGCGCGCGCGTATGTTTGATACAGTTGAATAATTATAGCGCTGATTGCAGCAGCTGCAGCAACACAGTCAAACGTGACTCGAAACTAAAAGAGCGAAAATTTTGCTCTCGACACGCACGAGAAGGTTTGATAAAGCGAAGAGATATATGTACAGCGAGCGAGAGCGCGCGCGCGCGCGATTTCGAAGGAAGGAAACGCGCGGGCAAAATTCACTTCGCTTGGCCGATAAGAATGAATTGAAAATTCAAATCCATTCAGTCGCGCTGAAAGAAGCGGATTAAGAGGCGCGCACGCGCCGCGCTAGATTATTTCTACGGTGTGGCGCACACGTACATCGAATCTCTTGCCAGAAAAGAAATCTGGACACGCGAAATCTCTCGCTCGAGAGAAATCTCTCCCTCTCATCGCAAAGAGGAAGAAGAAGAGATTTACACGCGGCGCGAAATCCGACGCGTGATATAGTTAACGAGCTCGTGTATCTCGCAAAATACGTCTGTTAGAAGTGTAATCGGCGAATAAGGATCGAGAGATCTCGTAATAGCGTGCGATACAACGATTTACAAGTTAGAATCGCATCAAATGCCATTTTTCATCCTTTCAACGTCTGTTGCGAGTGGAATTACTACTGGAAGAGCCTTGTCTCTCAGTCCTGGCATTTTCCGCGATGTATAACACACAAAAGACAAAAGAGCATTTTATTTCTCGACACAGTTTCCCATTTATATTCGAATCTAATATTTTATTTATTTGTTTTCCCGAACGGAGAGACATAAAAATCGCGTGCATTATTTGTCTGAAAGAAAAAAAAACCATTTCTCAAATTTCTTCCTTACGTTACTTCTCGCAATCTAATTGTACGTAAAGATGATCGTTCGCAATTTACTCTGAGGTTTCTTCGCGTTCGGCGATAATGAACAGATAAGTTTGCGGGAATTAGCGCGAGACTAGCGCTAGAATAGCGTAAAGGAGAACGGCAATTATGGCTTTCTGAAGCAATCGCATCCAGTCGATTGGCATCGCTATCGGCGAACGCCAGATGCACCTAAAGGGCCCTTTCGCTAATTCCAGTGCGGTTCTGTACCTTGATGCCGATTGCTTTAATGCCTAATTACGTGTGCGTGCGCGCCCGCTGGCGCAGCTGGATTACATTTTGTTTGCGCTGTTTCGGTCTGATTTGCCGGGACGTTGATCCTCTGTAACTGTACGTTATAATCCTTATCGTCGCATCCGATCGACCATGTCGAAAATTCACCGAGCGATCGATTTATTGAGGGATTATTCCGCGCACGAGCCGCTCCCGCACTTAAATGGCTGGCTCTGTGGGTCTATTCTACGTCTTAACTACTGAAATTGAGTCACGCGGTGTACGTAGAGAATATTGTTCTCTCTCTCTCTAACCATTTCCCTTCATCGAAGAAAATTATTTTCCCAAAGTTTCTTTATTTACGAAAAGTAAACTTCTAATTTATCTGGTTTATTTATTTCTAATCACTTCTGCGTCATTTTATATATTTTTGAAGCTTTAAGTGATAAATATTAGAAATGTCTGTAATCTATGTTGAAAGTAAGCTTTTAAGTTGTTCAATGAACATTCTGTAAGTGCGAAAACGTAGTGTAAATGAGGCAGGATGTCAATGAATCGGCTTTGAAGAAATCGATCTGTCTGTTTCGTTAGATACGCAGAGGTACGACATAGTTTCGGGTTAAAGCTATTTGACACCACACATGCCACATGGTCGGCTTGCCGCGAGGCAAACGTATTACATGATGACCGGTTCGTTAGCTTGACCATGGTTAATTGGCGCGGTAGTTACGTAGATTGTCAGAATCGTTTAGACAATTTTGAACGATCAAATATAATTGTTTTAATTATTTGCATTTCGCGAGTTCGATTCTCTCTCTCTCTCTCTCTCTCCGGTTACTTTATCATGCAAATTTAACGCTTCATTAGGAGATAAAGGGAAAACGATAAAGGGGAAACAAAAGGAACCTCGATCGATTGCTAATTAATTTACTAAAATCACATTTGGCGTCGAGTTCACGCATCCGAAATTAAATGTCATGAGATATATATATATGTAATTGCCGTTATTTCATTCGCACAAAATGCGTTTTGCGAATAAATCCAAAAGTAATATTCTTTTAAAGAGATTAAACAGTTCGAATGACGATTAACATTAGGTGATCAATTTTCGTTTTATAATCGGCGCGTCGTGTAGTAATGAATAAAACAAAAAAATGTGTCTTTTTTTCTTTCTTTTGTACGACGATCGGGAACTGACCGGAAACTGACTCGTGCGTCACAGTTGAAATTCGATCGCGGAGGTACTTTTAACGCTACCGTGGAGGTGCTTTTCGCGTGCGCGCACGAGTGACGGAAACAGATGATAGTGGTAAAAACGGCATGCACCGGTGCATTGCCAATGCAATTTCGAGCACGGATTTCTCGTCGCCTTCGCCGTTTCTCTCTTTCTCTCTATCTATCTCTCTCTTTCTCTCTCTCGTTTTTCCTCATTCTCCATGTTTGCCTTGGCTCGCGGCTTTGAACGTCACATTTCCCCCGATGTGAGAACGGAGGAGGACGACGCGCACACGGCAAATGGATAGAATATCGCGGGATCCAATATCTCTCTTTTACCGGGCGATCCCTTTCTTTTGGCTTTACCGCGCTTCCCAACGTTTCTGCATAGTTGAGAGAACGGACTGTTGCCGAATGTCGAGAACGCGGATAAAGCGAGTTCTTTGCGCGCGCGCGCGCGCGCTAACTCACTTCTCACGTCTGTCCAATTCGTCGTATTCATAAATAAAGTCGTCGCGACAGTGTTTTAGATATCTTGCTGAGTATTGCTCCGAGTAGTACACACAACACGCGAGTATTATACACACACAGTGACGGAAAGTGGAGCAGAATCGAAAGCCGTTTCCTCCGTGGAATAATGAAGTTACGACATCTCGTCGGAGACGTAAAATGATTTTCCCTTTACGCGGAAGTGCGAAGAACCGTTGATTTATTTTCATCCGTTAAAATATACATTTTCGTACATCCTCTTCCGTCGTTTTTGTTACTGTACGAGACTGCGCTTTGGAACTAGGCGAGTTATCAATAGAGTCTTTTTAAATGTTTACGAGACCTTTTTATTTACGCAGATAAAGATAAAAACGCACACGTCCGCAAAGGAGAGCACGGCGATTCTCTTCTCGCAGATAAAGAGATACACACGCACGTAAAAGTGTCCGAAAGCGCGCAGGGATATGTTTGCCCCGGACGTGATTCAAACGCGCGCATTTCGCGATAAATACGCGAGGTCAATTTCTTCTTCTGACGCGAGTAACGCGCGTCGGAAGCGATTAAAGGAAGATGAATATACACAAAGAACGGCACAGCGTGCACGTCCTAAAATGCGGCAAAATAATTTAAATACTAATTTCCATGATAGGACACGTTTCAATGTAACCGGATTAATAAAGGGGCTCAAATTACTGAAAGTTCCGGCTTGAAACTTGAAATTGCGCAACCTGCGGGAGATCCGAATAAATAGAAGTTGCAGCTACGGATTAAGCGTCGCATAATACAGCGACGTCGACGCGAACGACGACGGCGGGGGCGAATTACCTGCGTGTGCATATATGGCCGGAGAGAGGGAAGGAGGAATCGGGCAAGGAAAGGAATTAAGTTTGCACAAAGAGGGTAAGCTCGCTTGATCCCGCCCAATGGATCCGCCGGATTATCCGAGTAACGAAGGAAACGCCGCACTTCTTTCGCAGCGCGCAAATTTTCCGCGCGTCCCGAGAACGACGAAAATCATTCAATGCGCTGCGCCGTTGATGATGGGATCTTCGCTTCTTCGTGAGAGCCAGCTAGAGAGGCAAAAAAAGACACTCGCAAAACGCACTTTTCTCTGAAAACGAAAAAAAAAAAAAAAAAAAAAAAAAAAAAAAAAAAAAAAAAAAAAAAAAAAAAAAAAAGCTTTTGAAAGAAATCCATAGAGCTACTGAATGACGGGCGAGCCAACGCGGGAATGTGAAATTCGAGCAACGGAAGAATTGTTTGTAGCGCGCGCCACGATGTAGTCTATCAAGCTGCGGAATATCGCGTTTCTCGATAACAATGAGGAGCGAGTCTGCTAATAGGATAACGCGCGTTTGCGCGAGACGCGGATGTGCATGCTCGTTCAGAATTCCGGATAATTAACGAGGCCGCGTTTCCCGATTAATTGGCCCGGGAGACTTTCGTGAAAATTAATCCGTGCCAGTGTGCAATGGCTGGCGGCGCGGAGCGGAATTTCAAAAGCGAAGCTCCATCGACGAGCGATACAATTGCTCTCGTTTCGGATATTTGCTGAGTACATGCTTTATTAAGCCGCCCGCACGCGTGACCGAGCTATATACGTGGGCTCTGGGATTTTTTTTTTTTTTTTTTTTTTTTATCGTACGCAGGCTTCCACGTAACGGTCATATTTTTGAACAAAAGAGGACTGTCGCTACTGTCGTTCGGCGGCAATCGGGAAAAAAAAAAAAAGAGAAGGATTCAGAAATGGCATCGCGGAAATACGCGCGGCGAAATCGTATTTTCGCTCTACAGGGGGCAATTGCAAATACACATAACGTATTTTTCCGTCGCTCGCTATCCCGATGATTTATGGGAAACAGCGCGGAACAGTCTTTACTTTTATTACGTGCAAACCATTTACAGACGCCGTTCATTAGAGGGAGTGCCTTGATCGAGTGGACTGAAAGGAAAGTAACGACGTTCCGGTGGAGGCTATCGGTAACATGGAACAAGGTCGTTAAGACCGTGTCTTGGAGATCCATCGATCTTCCGTAGCCTCGTCTCCGACTGTCAGTTTCAGGTTGCACAGTTCGGACAGACAACGTCGGCGTGTGTCGTTTTAGGGATTCGAGCCAGAATCGACACGAGAGGAAGAAAAAAAACGAAAAAAAAACAGTGATTTTTCAAGCAAAGTCGGGGGTGAATTTTTCGGAGGGGAGATGAGAGAACGAATTGCTCGCATCATTTATATTTAATCCCCCGCTCTGTTCACATGCTCCCATTGGCGCGGATAATCACTTCCACTGCTTAACGTTTCCTCGATTTCCCGACAAATTGCGGCGTCGGATCCTCATGTTAGTCGTTGATCTCCCGATTGCGACGATAAATCGACACGAAATTTCTATTGCAACGGAAGTTTTATCCGAACGAAACCTCTCGGATGGATTTCTGCCCGAGAGTCAAAGTTCTGTTTTCAAGAGATACAATTTATATTATTTGCCCGTTTTGGTGTGGAAGCGAAGTCGAGTCTTTGGCGCGCGAAATAACCGTGACTTAGCTACCGCCAACGGAACTGGAAACAAACCAGAAATTATCGCGTCGCTTTGATCTCGCGCCGGTACGACGAAATCGCAAATGTTCTCCATTAACCTTTAGCGCATTCGGAAGTTCCGCTGTTGAGCAAAACGACGGATGAGTTTTATGTTCACTTCCGCATTGACGTATGTGCGTTGCGTCTCTCTCTCTCTCTCTATTTCTTCGATAAAACAGCTGAATGTTCGCTTTTTACCGTGCGTGTTTCTCAACTGGAAATATCATAAAAATGCATTACTACATATACTCTTGCGGAGACGAAAGAAATATAAATAATCTTGTGTAAGGAGAAAAAGAGAGAGAGAGAGATATATGAACCAATTTTTTGCGAAATTTTTAGTTTTTAACGTTACACAAGCGATATGTGTGCGGAGTTTACTTCTGGATTGCAGAAAATCTCGATAAAGCGCGAAGTGTATATTTCCACTCACTTGTAACCTATCGCGAAAAGCGAGTTTACCGACATCGCACGAGTTCGAAATCCCGAAATATCGAAGGCGTCTCTTGCGACGCGACCACTTCGCGCATTTACTGCATGCGCGAAAGTGCTTCGAGAAAGAGAGAGATAGAGGGAAGGAGAGGAGAGGGCGAGATGGAAGAGAGGATGAGAGAACGAGGGACGTCGTCCGGACGTAACTTTACATTGCCAACGCCGCGGTGCTCGTATATTCGAGCACGGTTCGACGAACCCGCTGGAAAAATGATCGGAAATGCGACGGAGGGTGAACGGGTGCTGCCTCGGGGTTGGATCGCCGCCAGGAATCTTCTCGCTTCTTTGATCGCTCTATCGGCCGAATCGGGCCTGTATATATTATCAATATCGGTCCGTGCCCATCTTCCTTCCAGATTGCTCGGCGAATCCCGGCGAGCAATCTGCGAGACGCGCGCGAGCGAGCGTAGGTGCGAGAAAAGGCGGAGGGAGTAAGTTAAATTGCGCCGCGTTCGAAGCGCGACAGACACGACTGTCGGGCGGAAGCCCGTTTCCGATAGAAGCCACCCCTCCTCTCTCCTTGTCAGTCAAGCGAGACAAAGCCAAACCCCGGTGTTCCCGTTATACCCATTTTCGACCAATTCTGGATTACAGCCGTCGATCCGTCGCTCGTGGGGATCTCGCGTCTGGATCAATCCCCCCTCTTTCCCACTTTCCCAACTTCTCCCTTCGGAGAAATACCTGGGATTGATTACTCGCGGGTATAAAAATCGGCAACGCTTCGATCTGTTCTCCGGTGCAGTCCGGATGGTGTTGGGAAAACGAAAAAATGAGATTGTCGCAGCGAGCCCCGCACTGCGGACCGTCGGCGCGCGCGCGCGCACACATTGCTCGTGTCTGGAATAAGAGAATATCTCCCGTAGTTGTCACGGATTGTTTAAAATATTATACACACACGTAAGGTTTTTGTAATAGGATGATGTTAAAATTTCTGATTTTATCGACAAGCTGTACGAGACGTATCTTTCACATGCTTGACGTCACGTCCCGTCAAATATTATACGAAAAATACGATTGTGTGCGTTCGGATATATTCATGAACGTTCGCAATCGTTCGATGACGTATAATTTGACAAAGAAACGCGTTTTTATCGATTCCATTGGCTCCTTGCTTGTGCTGCTCGATTGAATATCGAACGTTGAATATTTAACGCCGGCTGCCAATTGGCATTCGGAGACAGTTTGACGTTTCATTTCTTGATATGCTTTCTTCGTTTTCTGCAATCCATATTTATAGAATCTTGAAACGTATAGCCTATTCGGACGGCGAAAATTCAGTAATAATATCTCTCTGATGCTCGTTAAACTTTTCATTGACATTTCGTAACTGCCATATACCACCGTAGCTATTTCGATGTTCCGTTTTTTTTTCTCTCTCTTTTCGCATCCGTTTTTAAATGTTCGTATTACCCTGTTTAGTAGCGACGTTGACTTGCGCAGCGATACGAGCACGGAAATCCATCTTCCTTTGCATAATAAAGTCGTCAAAATATTTGCTTTCAATGCTGCGCGCTATCGAGTTTGAACTGAAAGTTTAACTGAGATCGAAAAACTGCATTTTCCCCGCGTGGGATAAAAAGAGAGAGAGAGAGAAAGAGTACGTTGCGGAATTGTATTTCCGTCACCGAAACCGTCATTTGGCACGACGGGCACGTATCAGCCGTTATTCTTTTCTAATTTTGCGAATTTTTTATTTTACATTTACGCAAACGGGAACACATGCAAAAAAAACGAGCGATAATTAAAATGTCGTCCGCGCGCGCGTTTAAATTATGTCTTAATTGTGACGGAGAATTTAATATAAATCTTTTTTTTTTTCATATATCGCGCAAGTTTTAAATTAAACCATTGAATTAATTTATATTATTACTTCGTTTATTAATTATCAGATGCTTTGTCATCAATATTACCTCCTAGTTTGTTATTTTCTTGTTTTTTTTTTCGAGATTTTAATGTATATTTTGTGTTTTATTCTTTTATAATTAGCGGTATTGATATTCGGTCAACATTTTCATTTTTAATACCGTTTTTCCACCGGCAATCACCGCGCTCGCATGAATACGCGGTACATTAAAAAACAAAGATATAAATATATAAAATGCTTATAAAAAATTGTAAACATATCTTAGTTTTCCGTCTCGCTGCGTCATTTATCATCGATCTGTGATCCGTGCGACTAGATACGCCGCAATATCTCGCTGTATTAATAACAGATCCCTATCGATGCTTTTTCATCGACAGAGAGATGAAAAAGCATGAGGACCGTGCGCGAATTCGCTCTTGTGTTCGTTCGTTTTAATTAACTGATAATGGCAACACACGATCCTTGGATCGACAAAAAAAAAAAAATTATTCGCGAGAAACGCAAGCGCTCCGGACCGGATAGAGCTATTATTAACTTACATGTCAGCGATTTATTACGAAAGTCGATTAAAGACTCGATAACGAAATGAACGAGAAAGATGTTTAACTGAGTGAAAAATACTTATACGACAATAATAGTCAATTAATAAAAGAATATTGAATTTTGTAATATCCTATAACATTCTCTCTCTGTATTAGCGAAGAAACTTCATTTTGTTCTATTTCACGTTTGTAACGTATATACGTTTCGCCTTTCATCGAATCATTCGCGCACAGTTTGCCGCACAACGGCATTTGATTTTATCGACTTTGTCGAAATCGACCGCAAAGATTAATGCTCGTCAAACATTTCACTGGTATAATGACGTATTATCATATTTCCCGAATCGCGGAAAACGCGAGACGGGCTTTAATGCGCGCGGGCTTTGAACGCTTAAATGTGATAATTAATTTGAAATCGAAAACGCGTTATCTGTGTGATTAGCCTCGGGAGAATGAATATCTCGTTCAACGTGTAGGAGAGCGACCGCAGTCGCGCTCGTATTATCAGATGCCGCATTAGATAAATAGAGAATGCGCGCGCAAATTGCGAAACAAAATATATCTGCCGCAAAACAAGGGTTTGTTTTTTCGCAGATATCTGTAAGCGACTTAGATTTTCTCGTTCGTCATTACATGTAGAAATATATAATACAAATTATAACGAAAACATTTTCTCGTATGTTGGTTGCAGCGAAGCTGGACGGCGTGAAGACGTACATGAGGATGAGGAGGGTACCGAACCATTTGCAGGTGAAAGTAATCAAATGGTTCGATTACCTGTGGCTCACGCAGAAGTGCTCGGACGAGGAGAAAGCAGTGAGTTGTCTTCCAGGTAAATATTAATTTGTTTTTCTAATTGTTTTTTTTTTTATATACAATAGTAAGCATAGTTTTACTTCAGTGAACAAATTAAACGAAGAAGGTAAATTTACATAGTGATAGAGAAGGAGAGAGAGTGAGAGAGTGCAGATACTTCTATAACATGGGAAGCTTGTAAAAGCTAAGTCATGTAATTACGGCAGTAATTATTTATTTTTGCATTCATTATTTACTTCCTTTTCTACTTATCTTTATTACTGTTTAATAACGGGTGCTGACATAGATTTACCTGCACAAGAACGAGATATATGAAAATCTGACGTCGTAGCTCGTAACTTCATGATATTTATACGCTTAGCTTCTAAGCGAAACGCAGGTCAGGCTCGCGCTATTTTACAAGCGTATATAACTTAACGAGTGCAATTAGCGCAAACCCCGCGTATACGCTCTCGCTCGTATATAGCAAAAGCTTTCCATTTTTAACTGCAATTTACCATTCGAATAACGACGATTCCAAAGTTTTGCGAGAGTGTTTACGAGCAATGAAACGATATCGCCGCCTTTCGCCAATGTTGGCGTATATAATTTCACGGAAAACATTTGATCTCGTAACTTGCAGGCGGGATCTGCGAACTAAAATGCGAGCAAAGCGAACGTGTAAGCAGGCTATACACGTGTGTGTGTATACAACGACCAACATCGTCGCCCTTTAATGCAATCGCGCGCGAGAGAGCAAAAACGGCGCGGTTTGCGCGCGAATTTTTCGCAACGATCGTGTTTTCGCAACGCGAGGCGAAATATAAAAAGCCCGCGCGCTCCGGAAATTAAAATTTATTAATTTCTCGTGCCAATTTTTTTCCGAACTCCGTCCCATCGGAAGCGAGCGGGTACTTCTGCGTAATAAATATTTGCATAACGGAGCAACGTACAAGAGTCGACCTGCGCGTTACATTAACGCGCGCGAAGAAAGAACGCTCGCAACACAACTTTCGTTCAACTTGTTGTGTTTTTACCGCTCGCGTAAACACCGGACATGCATTTCCTAGTCGACTGTTAAAGATAACTCGCGTATCGTTTCGCGAGCGAAACGATAACATCGTGGCTCCGATAGAACACCGCCAGAATTTCTCGCTAAACTGCCATAGCGAAGCAACGACGTAATGATTGCTCGCGATGAACAATAAAACAGATTGTAACATAAACTGCGACGTGTTGTGTGTGTATAGAATTCCAGCAAATAAACTCGAAAGAAGAAACTCGGGAAATCTTCTTCGGGTTCTAACTCGCCGGGAGGACTTACGCTGAAATTTATTGCGCCTAGATATACAAGAGTGCTTAACGCGAAGCCAAGCTCTCACTAAGAAGAAAATTGTCAGGTTTCTCTCTAGGCTTTGTGTGTGTGTGCGCGCGCGTGCGTGTGATGGTATGCAATTTTAAAAATGTTTTACTTCACTTACGAGAAGTGACATATCGATTAACGTTTCACGAAACCGAGGTAAGGCAGGAAATTACGGCATAATGCAAATGCTTTTCAACTGTTTTTTTCTTTTTTGTGTTTTCAGAAAATTTAATCTTTGCGCGATTGTACAAAAAGATTTACAATGTAATAAAATATAAAAATTGCCATCTCTCGAGAAAAATTGTTTTTCTTTAAAAAGATTAATGTAAGGAAGTCACAATTCTCTCAGAGATGTTGTAGAGATAATGTGAAACAGTTCGCGAAATGTGGAAACGTTAAGAAGGAAAATAAATTGTTGGAAGAGCAACCTTATTATTGTTTCTCCCCGCGAAATACGCTTCTTTTCAAACGAGCTTTCACGGCGAGTGCGAGGAACGACCTTCGGGACAACATTCTGGGAGCCGTTCCTGTTACCGTCGAACGACGCGTTTCTCGATGCAATAAACTTGTTATAGGACGTAGAATTGTAAAACTGTGCGAGAGAGTGTAATGCGCGGCGTAACGAGGACTTGGAAATTGAATATTAGCGCGGAATGAAAAATTGCAGACTATCACGACGCGCGATTTTCTTCGCGCACGTCGTTTGATCGGAGGCAACGTGAAAACACTTTCGTCGGATTTACGACGCGACATCGCGAAAATAACAACGAAAACTGAAACTAATATCGGCGATATTTAAACGACACGCTTTCTCGTTACGCGTCCATATCTAATAAATAACCGATCTAAATTCTCAGATGTCGTTTTCTCAGCATGTTTTTGCTAATTCCAAATATACATTTTCAAAAAAACAAGCGTAGCAGTGTATTTGAACATTTTCGAGTACAGTACTTTTTTTTTTTTATTGTTGTTAAAATATATTCTAACGTGAAACAAATAATGTAACAATTCGCGTTACTCAGTATTTTTATTTTCTTATTTTGTAAGTTGATTTTTTACACTAGGAAATGACAGAACACAAGTTACTTGGAAATTACTACTTATCTAATGCTGCTATAATTGTCGAGATTGTAAAACATAAAAAAAAAGAAAAAACAAATCATACGTGCGCGCGTATTTTTGCACGTACGTATTTTTTTTTTTCACAATAATTGGATTTCATCGGCACAGAGACGAGAGTAATTAGGCTACATTACACGTTAATATCGGGACGTATATCGATCGCGGGCGAAATTACACAAGCAAAAAATGCCGGGGACTCGCACTAGGCCACGCTCGCGCTAATCACAATTTGGTTAGCTCGAATTTGCGGAATTTAATGCTAATTACGCGACGGTACATTGCTGCAATAACGATAACAATAGAAGTAGCAATAACAATAGAAACGTCGCGTCACACTTGTGTCGTCAGCGTGCGTACTCTTCTGGGTTAACTGCCAATTTCTGGCATACGGTGCTACACGATTATATTAGAGGTAATGGTAACAACATCAGCCACACTAATCTTCGTTCCGTTAATCAAGTCTGTAGATGCGATGAGCAATTGCCGTGTGTGAACAATAATATCTTATGAGATCATCAGTTTGTAAACGTGTAAATAATTGGACTTAATAACTTAGCATTTTTATGGTCATCTACGTAAGTAATTTTCGATCTGCTTTTTCTCTCTCTCTCTCTTTTTCGTTTTTGTGAATTCACGTCCCATAAGAAATTGCTTGCCGAAGCAATCACATAAAGAAGTTGGTTTAATCTCGGCGATGCCATTGAAACGTTCAAGTCGGGTATTTTCCGAACACCCGAGATAAAACCCTGGCAAATGTTTACCTCCATGTCTCGCCTCACGTCTCTGCAAGCGATTTACGACGATTCGACACGATGTGGTTCTTATCTTCGTTCTCGTTTAAAAACATTCGCGCGCTCTCTCCGCAACACGACCTTGCAAACATCACTGTGTACCACGTGATTGCCACAAGTTGCTTACAACCTGATCCTTATTCTCCGCGAACGATAATTGTCTGGCTAATGAGGCATCGCGTCTGTCTAAAACACGCGCGCGCAAAAAGCGACACTTTGAAGCGTCCCGTCGGCTTCAAGTTCTCGTCGTGCTTCAACATCGCGCGCAACAAAAAACAGTCCTTCAGCGTATTCGCAACTTCGCCCTCGCGAACTTGTTCCCGCGCGAAACATTTTATCACCGAG
The DNA here is from genome assembly GCA_014825685.1 of Pseudomyrmex cubaensis. NCBI lineage: Eukaryota > Metazoa > Arthropoda > Insecta > Hymenoptera > Formicidae > Pseudomyrmex > Pseudomyrmex cubaensis. The sequence continues at coordinate 19,434 of QVOA01024349.1, forward strand.
CGAGTATCGCGAAATCGAAAATCAATTCATATCGGGCAAAAAAAAATGCGCAAAGTTAATATATAAAATGAAAATGTACAAGTTAATGTAATTAAAAAGTAATCGAAAACTTGTATTATTTTGCATATTGTATTTTCAGCAAAATTTTCACGTTTCGGCGCGCGGAAATTGCTCTCTCTCCGAGATTTTTTTCAGCTCTTTAACCATTCAGTTTTTTTTTTTTTTTTTTTTCAGATAAGCTGAAGGCAGAGATTGCGATAAACGTACACCTGGACACGCTGAGGAGGGTCGAAATCTTTCAGAACACGGAGGCTGGTTTCCTGTGCGAGCTGGTGCTGCGATTACGGCCCGTTCTTTTCTCACCTGGCGACTACATCTGTCGCAAAGGTAAGGACTCCATTTATTTCAGAATCTCGGCAAGTTAATAGTCAAACATTTTTCTTTCTAAGAAGGGAGAGTAAATCCTCCTTTTTTTTTCTTTTAATTTATCGCGAATTAACATCATAAGTTAGAATTTGGGTAAAAAATGCGAATGGCTCGTTGTGTAGCAGATATCAACTTTTTTCCATTTTCCTTGTCATTTACGGTACGCCGTAAAGGGGAGAGGCTTCCCCTCTGCGCGAGACTCCTCTCTAGATTCGACGTGTCCTGCTTATGGAACGCAGCGTTGGAAGCGCGCCAGTATCGTGGATGTGAAAAATGATTGCTCTCATTCTCTCTCACTCTCTCTCTCTCTTTCTTTCTTTCTTTCTCTCTTTTTTTTTTTTTTTTTTTTTTTTTTTGTGAATATTTTTACTTTATGACTGAGTGACTGGTGCGCTCGTTATCAGCGCGAGAGAAGGAGGGAAAGTAGGGATCTGAGTAACTACTTCGATGTAGAGACCACTTGCATAGAGATTTGCTCGTAAATTTTCACGACCGACGCGTTGCCAACGCGTCTCCAAAAAATTCTATATTCCCCGTATAGACACGGCAGAATCGAATATAAATCTGCCTGCGGCAGAACACGCGCAAAAATAAAAAAAAAAAAAAAACAATTACTTTTCCTCTTTTTACTATTTCAAATTCTTTCACGGAAAGTATCATAAAAAATGGACGTTTTTATTTTATTTCAAATGTTTTAGTTATGTCTCTTCCGAAACGATCGAATTTCGCGAAGTTATATTCGAATGATAATAATTGTCTCTGAACACAGCAGAGTTTTTTGAGTTTTGAATGCACGAATTTGCTGAAGAAACGTCCGTGACTCCGTTAATCTGCGCCGCGTGACGAGAATTCTCTCTTCTTCGTGCGCGCGAAAATTAGATAGCGCACAAATGAAAAGCGCGCGTTATTTTATATCTGGCATTTTCCTCGCATTCACGCGTGTTTAGTAGCCCGTCCTCGAACCGGGAATATACCTAGTCACACGTAATTTCAGCGAAGGCGCGCGCGTACTGAGAACCGTGTCATTTCCCTGCGGACCGCCCGTCTTCCATCCACTTTGCGCGCTCGCGCGCGACACGGAAAGTTTTCTTTTCATTGTCGGCGAAACGACTGCCGCCTTGTGGTCGGAAATACGACGGTAGCAGCACGCATGTTTTCTGATGGGTGGACGATTCGCTCCTCCGTCGCTGCATCGCGTCGCTCGATTACGGCCGGAATTATGACTTAGCGTTACTACTTGCCGGACAAATGACGATTGTTCCTCACCGTATCCTGTTGCGCCGACGTTATCCTTTATTAAAATCGATATCTTTGACGTCGATTAAACTTCAGCAATGGTTCTTCTTCTGTGTTGTCGTTTAGAGGAGAGAGAGAGAGAGAGAGAGAGAGAGAGAGAGAGAGAGAGAGAGAGAGAGAGAGAGAGAGAGAGAGTTAGTTTTTTATTTAGTTCTCGTATTTTTCGATTTCTTTTCCCTCTTCCTTCCGCATCGAAATATGCGCGCTAGTCGATAACGAAAGTCACGTCGGTGAAATAATACGAGCGCCGTGTTACAAGTAGTAAGACAGCAGCTCACGTCATGTACCTCGTAGTACAACGAATGCTGCACTCCGGTGGCGCCGAGAAGAGCTCATTATTTTTATAGATTCATAAAAAGGTACTACACGAAAAAGTGGAATTTTATGTTAAGTACGCATTCACGAAACTTTTTTCTTCTTGGAGATACGACTTATGCCGTTGCTTCATATTTTTCTTTCTTTTTTTTTAACCAAGAATTGTAAAGCACTAGAATACACGAGTGTTCGAAGTGAATTGAAAAAAAAAAAAAACGGAAGCGACTTAAGAAACGGTAACGGGAGTTTTATATTCGGGTGTCACTTTTCGCTTGATTGCAGGTGAGGTGGGAAAGGAGATGTACATAGTGAATAGGGGCCGACTGCAGGTGGTGGCTGACAACGGGAAGACAGTGCTCGCCACCCTTAAGGCGGGTTCCTACTTCGGGGAGATCAGCATTCTCAATATGGGGACCGCAGGTAAAGAGTGCGGTAAATATTCCAAACGGACCAGGGGCCCGTCGGTTGTCCCCCTTCGTTTTTCACGATCACGTTTTTCACGTTTCACGTTCTTACCACTCTGTGAGAGGGCAAGCCGTCGAGCCGGTATGAGCCGATCTAAGAACGATCTGTCTAGCAACTTTTCACTATCTCTCTCTTTTTTCTGGCAGACATACTTGTCCCACTTGTCAGTTCTCACCCTTTTAATCGCGCTCGACGTTCATGCAACGACCGCCGCGACCGATAAAGAAAAAAAAAAGAAAAAAAAAACAATCGATGCGTGTCGGCATATATCGGTTCTGTGCGAGGAACTATAAAATTGAATTATTAAAATTCGAATGATCGATTCGCGCAAAAATTGAATTATCAATTGGATGAGAAATTTCCGATAGACGGGCAGGGTTTAAAAAAAAAAAAAGTGTACGCTACGCGCGGATTTGAAAGAATTACGCGAGACTCGCACGAGACTTAACACGTCGAGATTTTATATCGCACAATATGAGATACGATGAAATGAGAACGATTAAAGGGAAACTATGTACGTAGGTATATATCTTGTTACTAGGTAAGATCGACCTCGGCAGATCTCTCATAATTCTTAATTAGTGTGTCGAAATAGATATAGCATGCGGCTAGTATATTATATTAAGAGCTTAGTCCGTGAGACTTTTGGCTGTTTTTCAAAATTAAACGTGTTTAATCTCGAAACTCAAGTGTTTAGATTTACACGCCAAATAAATCAACAAAGGATTAATCAGGTTTTGTTTCTTTTTCAGTCTGTTATTACAGGCGTGATTTTTTTATTTATGTATTCTCTCGCGGAAAAAGAAAAGCTTTAGTTCATTTAATTATGATTGACGTTGTACATACTGATGGCGGGCCATTTTGTTGCCTGTACAAAAGTATTTTCCTATTATCAACTAAATTTGTTGTGTAAAATTTATGATCCGCATATTCTCTGCGAAATCAGTGCGACAACTGGCTATTTGAGTTCGGGATTTTACTCGTTTTGCATGCGAAACACATCAATTTACGGTAAATGCAAAATAATGGAAATCGAATAATCTCGCTTTTGGCTTTTCTTTTGAAAGCACATATATAGCTTTATATTTTTCAAAAACTAAGCGAAATTTAATTGAACGTTTTTGCGCTATTGACACGCATTATATACAAATATATATCCGAGTAAAGAACAATATCAACATATCGAATAATAATCCAAACGGATCATTCGTATTCGCCGCGCGCGTTGACAAAGGGGAGATGAGGTTGATGAAGAAAAATATTTTTCTCTCGTTTGTTTTCTCGCGCAATTTCGTGGACGCGCGACGACGAAACCCCCGGCTTTCAAAGACTCTGTCACTTGTGCATCTTCCCAGGGGCTCGCTCGTTCCCTGACGAGGATGAAAAGAGGATTGGCAATGCAAAGTATCGCTCCAATTTCTCTGCATCGACAATCCTATTGCCTCTGTCTATCAGGAATGGAGCCGTTCGTACGTGCGCGTTGTCGTGCAGAATCGATAGCAGTCTCGTTCTTGTTTTCGAGGGGACCTCAGCTCTCTCGCGAACGAATCTCTCGCGATACGAAAAAAAAAAAAAAAGAAAAAAATTTAGCGTCCAGTAGTCGGTCGTCGACGCGTATAAAAAGAGTCGCCGCGCGCAGACGCGCGCGGCGCATGAACTTTATTCTTCTATCGAACTCACTCTCTTCAGAAAACTCTCCGTCGAGCGAACGTTGCATCCGCCTTGAAGAAACTTCGGACTTATAAGAGTCCAACGTCTGGAATATAATCTTGGAATCCCTTTTAAATTGAATTCTTTTCTCATATTTTCTTAGAGCGTCCCTCGCTGTTCTTCAGTTAAATTAAAAAAATATGCATATTATTATTATTATTATTATTATTATGTTTCTCTCGGAAGTGTTTGTAAAACACTATAAACTCTTATTCATGCGCTTCCAGCGGCTATATCGCGGCAGTGTTTATTTCCTTTGGAAAAACACGCTCTATAACTTCTTGTTAAATACGGCACATCTACAAAAACGACGGACGAAACTAGCCTGCACACAGAGGTGCGAAAAGTTTTGCGCAGACACCGTTAGTCGTTAGATAACAGGATATTCATTGCTTCGGGATATTGGCGTGGGGGATATTCGGCGGGCGTTTCGATTGCCGCGCGCGAACGAATCAATCGCATTTGAATTTTCTGTGTGTTGTCTCTCGCATCGTCGACAATTTTATAATATTCTGCTTATCCAGTAAACAGTCACGTTAATTGAATTTCAAGCAAGCACACACGCGCGGCGGAATTCGTCGTTGCGAGACCGTCGACGCATATCTCGAATAACGCTCGTAACACGTACTGCCCCTTTAGTTCTCCACCACCTTACCCCAATTTTTTTTTTTTCACTGTAATCCATTTTATTCCTTTACGATCGACCGGGACGGCCAATCGAATAAAATGATGCACGTCGTAAAATATCAACTTACGTTATGTGTTTTTTTTTTTTTTTTTTTTTTTTTAAAGTATCTTAAAAATATTGGTTGTATTATTTTTTATTTTATTTTTAAAAATGTATACCCGCGGTGTGGAGGTCGCGCGTTAAATGTTGTTTGTCAAATCGGACGAAATGGCGCGAATCAACTTCTCGTTAGGCGTACCGGTCGATGAAACCGATGAAAGATTACAATTTTAGTCACATTCGTGCTCAATCTCTTTATCTCCGCTTTCGTAGTTTCTATTAGACGAAGTATAAAAGCTTAGAGTCGACTCAGATTTTAGTCGCCCTCTTTTCAGCATCTCTCTCTTATTTCTTTCTCACGATCGTTGCTGCCGCATCACACACGCTGAGATTGTCACGTATATTTATTATTATTATTATTACCATTTGTGCGCATACCTGTACTTATTGATTGTTACATATTTACTCTATTTAAAGGACGGCATTTGTAAAGCGCGGATTTAACTGCCAAGAATCGGTCACGGTTTTATTTTTAGCAAGAACGATTCTGGGTCGGTCGCTCATACAAATGCTTCCTACGACCAACATTTCCATTTTCATACGATATATTATCATATTATACTATTCATTGCACTATATTATTCACGTATATCTTTCTCTTTCTCTCTCTCTCTTTTTCTCTCTTTCTCATGATCTCACACGTAGGCTCTTATTACTGATTTATTAATTTTCTGCTGTGCTGATTTCGAATACAATGGACCTGCATTTGAATCCGCCAGTTATATCAACACACATTTACACTCAAATAGCAGCCTCTATATACATATATATATATACATACGCCTATCATCTCTCAAATACTCTGTCCTCTCCGTGAACGGTACTCTATTTCTTCAAGTTTCTTATTTATATATGTATTCACATCATGTACTATTTATATATATTTAATACACACAAATTGATTATATATGGTAGTTTTCAGCATCCTCTATATTAGTCGAAAACTTATTCGAAACGTCAACTATAAACTTTGATCACCTTGATTTATTTACGAAGGAAGATAGCCAATTTTGTTCTCATCTTGTTCTCTCATTGTTCGCGCAAATAAGAGAAACCAGTGAAACCAGACAAAATAGACTGTCTTCCTTCAAACCAACTATACACACATTTATCGCATATATATATATATATATATGTATATATATATTAAAATATACATAGTTTAGTATGTATATATACGTATGTATATTGATATACATATTATTGTACATTGCGACCTTACCGCTGTGAATGACTGAAAACGTCTCACGCAACATTAGCGATTCGAGCAACAAACACGTAATTTCGCGTTTGTTATTTAAAATATATATCGCGCTACCAAAAAACAAAAAAAACCAACAACAACAAACAAAACGAAAGAGCGAAGTTCGCACGTCGTTAATCGAAGCGCGTTGACGTCCAATTTGCACCGTAATAATTAAACATTCTCTCGATGTGCTTCGCGGCGCGATTCGATCGGACGGTGGAACGGACTTTGCGGCGTTTTGCGCTCGGTACGTGAAAACTTTCTGAATAATATATGACGCAAGTTGCGCGCCGGGGTATTTATAAATTCTCCGCGTTTACGGAGAAACGTATGGGCGGTACATATAGTACGTACAATTATGGCGAAAGTAACATAGAAACGGGGAAACGTAACTTTCAATCAGCAGCAAGAGAGTTTCACACCCGTCGTCTTAGCTTTAATTATTACAATTTGTGTTACGACTCGCGCGCATTCGTAGCATACTAATGAAGCGAAACTTCCAAACGTAACGTTTATCCAACAGTTTAAGTCTTTCTCTATCCCACGAAATATAAAGTTTGTTCAGCTTCATTTATCGTGTTCCTTTCAAGTGCCGCGCGCACTTCTGTCTGAAGTAATTACGATCTTGCACGTTTTGTTATTTTTTTTTTTTTTTGTTTTGTTTTGTTTTGTTTACACCAGGCGTGTAAAATTCGTTGACATCAATTAGTAGTACGATGACTCGGTTGCGTCATTAAAACACATCGGGGCAAAGTGCTTGTTGGCGTAATTTATACTAAATGCGTTTATTTATTTTTTTTTTGTCTGCCAAAAATAAACATCCCCATTCCGTCCGGGAAAACGTCGCGACCGAGCGAAAAATACGATCGCGAGTGAACTGACGCGCGCGCGCGTCAACGCCTCTGTTAAAAAGTCGAGAGAAGGGGGGAGAGCTAACGAGCTAACCAGGCGATCGATTAACGTGAAATCACTGGACCGCAACTAAAAAGTACAAGCGCGATCAAAATTACACGCATTGCGCGCCACTTATTGTGCGAAGAGGACAATGAGCAAAGAGAAGAGTCGCGGTGTAAAAACAACCACGTGCATACCAACCAACTGACAGGAGATTATCTTGTAGATAACGAACGATCGATGTTGTTTCGATCGACGCGCGTTTACATAAGAAAGCTTGATGCATCCCGATAACCAATAAATGGCTACATCGACGCAGGTAACCGGCGAACAGCCAGCGTGCGCTCGGTCGGCTACTCGGACCTCTTCGTCCTCAGCAAGAAGGACATGTGGGACGTGCTCAAGGAGTATCCGGCCGCCAGGGTGCGTCTGGAAGCCATCGCAGTCAAGAGGCTGGAGAAGTACAAGAGAGCTCCTCTGGAGAAAGGTGAGTAAGTCGCGGGGTGCGACTGTCTCTCCTATTGCCTATCGTTCACCGCTTGCCTATCGAGTATGTTATGTATGTGCAAAACAGACAGCTATCATATTTCTTTAACAGCGCTTGATAGGACACAGATCGCGAGGAAGCACATTTTCCGGTGCGAATCCTTGAAACGCGAGCGAAAAGACACGTTAGAAAAACAAAAATCACGTTCGAGAGCGAACAAAACTGTTTGAGTCTTAAAAAATAAACTAAAAAATTAAAATTTTATTTTATTTTTTTTTTATCAATTTTCAAAATTTGGAGCCAAGTTTTATTCTGGATTTAAAAATTAATATGTTTACGAATAATACATTTACAACGGAACTGACGCGGTTATATATTAATGCGTATAACATGTATCGTTTATTCGTAACAAGCGTTGACGCTTCGACACTTGGTTTGTGTCCTTCTCAATACAAATTTAAGATATACACAAAAGATTGTCTCGGCCTCGAAAAAGTTGTCAAGTAAAATTTTTATTGAAAAGGACAGAAATCAAGCAGGCTTTTGTTTTATTGCTTCAAGAAATCACTCGCGCGTGTTATGTGTGTTTGCATTTGCGAAACATGTCTTCGCGAAGTCTCGGAAATGCGCGCTTGAAAACCATTTTTCAATTCGTCCGGCCTCTCGAAATCGCGCCTCGACACAGCCTCGAATTCGACTATAAACGCGCGTTGCGTCGCGCGCTCGGCTGTGGCTGGCTCGGTGCGCGCAAACCAAAACGCGCGGATGCCTCCCCATGAAACTTTCCTCGTTACCGTCGTTAAAATAGCTAGAAGCGCGGAAGTTTACGCGCCTTCGGCGAGGTAAGTTGTTCTCGGGGTGCGGATGCCACCCGCAAAACTTCAAAACCAGAACCAAGAACGGAAATTCCATCAAGATACTCTCGTCGCTGGCATATTAACGAATTAACCGATGTGGAAAGCCTCGATTCGAATCTCGGTATCTACGTACAATAATCGTCAAGCGGAGATACATCTTTGCATTTTTCTCAACCGCGAGTAAAAAGCAATTTTCAAGAAATATTTTCGCTCTCTAATAAAGATAAAACCGTAGTTTAACAAGCTTCGACAAACTTTTTTATTCTTCGATTAATTTCTGTTGGAATTTTCCTCAGTAGACCGTCGAGAGTTTGAATTAAGTCGTTTTCACAAGTTATATACATTATTGAGATATTAATTTTTTTTCTTCTCTCCCTCTTCTTTTTTCTTTTTTGTTTTTTTTAATTCCACAAACGTTGATATTATCGTGTTATAAAAACAAACGCCACAAGGTAATGGAACGGCTTATCTTTTTCTCTGTCTCTTGGATTGCGCAAAACTGCGATGAAATACACGCACGCGTGCCTAAAAAAAGACCCGGTGTACACCACAAGTCGAGTGCCTCGAGGGGTTATACGCTATCAAAATCTCTCTCGCTCGCCTTTTATTCCCAAAAAGTCGTCGTTCAAAACATTCTTTTCGACCTCAATTTTTGCTGGAAAAACGCTCGCGGTGTGTTCTCCCATTTTTTTTCCCCGCGCATAATTTCCTCTCGTTTCCTTTGCAGAGAACATAACGAGCCTCTAAACGTAAGTGGGATGTCATGCAAACGTTAAATGGAGTGATGCTTGGCTTATCTATAACGGGGGAATGCGCGAGATGCTCGAGAGAAGATAGTAATAAAACGGCGTAAATAAAACATTTCGTCGGAGATGCGCCGTAACAGTCATATAATTTTTGTATTTCTCGAAGGATAATGTTGTTCTTTTCGAAAAACAATACGCACTTGCAACCGAATGAGAAACGCACGGCTAAATTGTATTTCACTTATGGGATAAAATACATATTTTTCTTTTACGCTCTCGAAGATCAGTGGTGCAAAGCCAACGTTGCATTTTCCACAAAGGAAAAATACTTCGAACCTTATTGTAGATGGAAACTACTCGACTCCCATTTACGTCTACAACGGAGAACAATTTTATTTTTCTTTCACGGCGGGCGGGAGAATTCTCGAGGCTGTGCATGGGATAAACGACTGTATTATGTGTACCGCAGTTCCATGACGACGCCGTGCTCGAAAGTTTCGTGCGTAACACGACAAACTTTGCCACCTTATACCGCAGGGTGAGCAAAGGGCGGCTGCCTTTGCGCGCGCGCGCCCGCGCGAGAATTAATTAATTAAACTCCTCGTCGTCATGCCTATGTTACCAGCACACGCTGACGAAAATCTTTTGAACGATCCGCAACGAAATCACGTCTCCGCCTGGCTGAGCCTTTTCAGTACCGCGATCGTTGATATATGTATATTCCCGGGTTAATGTCTTCGAAGATTTTCAGTCGTTGAACTTCGGTTGAAGCAAGTTTCAAAGATATAAATTTCGAAGCGAACTTGCCGTTCGTATTTGATTACAGCAATTCTTTTGTACGGTTATGGGCACTCTTTTCTTTTCGAAAGCTTTGTGTTGAGAAGTTTTAGTGCAATAATAAAATAAAGATATCAATGAAACATATCAATGAAGCTATTAGGTGCAAAAATAATTGCAATTTTTGATAAAGTTTAAAATAATAACCGCAATTATTTTCACACAAACCTAATATAACACTTTTTTGCTCTCTAAAACATGTGTGTTTTTAATTTATATTTAATAACATTTATATTCTCTTTTTGAATATATTCTTCGTATACACACATTTTCGTGGACGTATATTTGACATATTTAAGATTAAAAGTAACGTTTATATATACGCAAAAATTGTTCTTGATTATGCTTGGCAAATATTCACCGCCATCTTATATTTCCCTCGTGCGTTTCATTTGTCTAATGCGGGAGAGATATACGCTAGGTAAACGCGAGATGGAAATTGGACGAGTTTAATGCTAAACGTGCAACGTTTCGACGATGAATACCTCCGTCTCGATATCTCTATCTCGAGGATTTATTCGTTTTCGCATACGGAATGTTTTCGTGACCTAATTCCGCGTGCACATGTAACAACGCGAAGAATGAACGGGTCGAAGTACTCGAAGCAGCGAAAGTCGATGTTGCGCTGATGGAGACAAATGGTTCGACGTCCCCCGCGATTCTTCTCTTCCGAGCGCCTCGTCGATCCGAAATACGCGGACGGTCGTAGTAGCACGATATCGCGGATCCACCACCTTTTCGGTCTGTAGGTCAGCGAGAGTCCCGGGAATATCCTCGCCTCGAAATTCCCTTCGCATTTTCCGACAAAAAATATGCGGACATACACGGGGCTGTCCTGAAACCGCTGAACGCGTTTCACCTCAACTACAAATACCAGAAAACAAATTAAGAAAAATGGAAGGAAATATCTGACCGTGTATTCTCGACGAGAAGTTAGAGACTATTTTTCCCTTTTTTTAAGTATGAGAAAAGAGAAGAAATAAAGAGGTGAGAGAAAGAACGGGGATTAAAACATAAAAAATTGAAAAAAAAAAAAGAAAAAGAAAACAATTTTTTAACTCACGAAAATGTGAGAAAATCTACGAACTGTGATAATTGCGAACGGATATCTTGGTTGGACATTTTTTTTCTCTTTTTTTATTATTTTTGTCAAGAATGGAAAATATAATTTTGATACACACACACACACACACACGGATTTGAGGAGAAGCTATAAAAGCGTCGCTGAATAGAAGGAGATATTCTCCGCGAGCGCGCAACTATTTCCTTAAGGGATGTCGCCCCACTTCTTTTGAAAATGCGAACGGTCCGTCGCGAGCAATCCATCGCTGCATTTTTCGATAAACCGCTTACGCGCGTTTGCAGAAACTTATTTCGTTTGTAAACTTCTCGTGCCATTCATCACCATCGCAACGATGGACTTTCACTCGATGGCTTGCGCTTCATCTCGCTCAAAAAAAAAAAAAAAAAAAGAAACAAGAAAAACAAAAGTAAAATTTAAGCAGCAATTTCTTTTTACATCGCGGAACGACGTATGATAAATTAATTAAGTCGCGTTAATAAATGTGCGAATGCGTGACGTGAGTTACGGCGGAGAGAAGGAAGTGGCAATGTGTATATCTGCGATAGCAAGAGGCGAGATCTCCGACGACTTATTGATCCGCCTCGCTATCGGCGAGGTGCAACGTACTCTAATTAACGTAAAAGAGTGAGAGAAATGCGCGTCGCGGTGTTGACGCTGCAAGTTTAAAAATATGCACGTCGCGAGTTCAGAAGTATGCGGAGTAGTACTTTGCAAATTGCAGTTCAACGAAGATCTTTTCGAAGCTACACACACAACACACATACACATTTATATATATATATATATATATATATATATATGTATAAATATGTGCATATATATATAATATATATATATATTGTATACACAAAAACAAAAAGTTACGGCTACACTTCCGTAACGAAATGTGTAACTTGCACTCGGAGTTTATTCTGGCGTTGTGACGCAAATAACTTACAAGAGAGGATTGCATCTCTCTTTCATAATAACAATTTTTTTGGGTCTGCCGTCGCGTCGGGTCTCTGCTATTAACGTCTCGACACGCGATTTACCCCGCATGATGTCATGGTATTTAAAGGTCGCTTTAATTAGAAGGATTAATTTACCTGATCCGACAGCCCACACATCCTACATAAACGATCAAACGTTACGCGCTATTTAGTAGCTAAACCGTTGTGTAGAGCTGACGTGTTGCTAAACACTGAACATATATATATATATTTTTACAATATATAGATTTACATACATGTATATTTGCAAGTAAGATGTAAACACATATATTCCTAGTTCGCTGTATTTTAGCATAATTTGCTACTTTGCGTCGCGTTCGTTTTGCGAGAACGCGAACGCGCTTCTGTCTATTTTGCATAAACGAACATGGCACCGTCGAGCCGATGATCCAAAGTCGTTTGTAACGACCGATCGGTACGTCTTTCGCAATAACGATATATTATCGAAGACGGAGCGAAAACCCATAAGTATCCGAAGGATTACGCGTTTCGCTCGAGAGGAAACCGAAGGACTCGCATCAAACGAACAAAGGGGAAACAGCACAACAACGCACGGATGTCACTGAACACTGTCGACGTCGGTTAAATGTCAGGACGGTCGAAGAGCGCGGAAATTCGAGAACGCGGTATAGATATCGTATCGGGCACGACGTGCGTAAACACGATGCCGCACGGAGGACTTGCATCACGTATGAGTGATATTCTAAATAAATGGCCAGCCCGTTCTACACCGCGACGTCGTGTATCGAAAATTCCAGCGGAAAATTCTCCGGTTGAGCTTTTCACACGGCGGTGTCGTTTTCAACAAGATTGGAAAAACGACGCTGTCTTTTTTTTTTCTTTTTTTGTTTTATGACTCGTAAACGATATTTAAAAAATGAAAGATGAAACCTGGAGGAAAAGGAAAACATAAAACAGAAAAAAAAATATATAAAAGATATTAAATTTCTCTCTGGCGCGCGCGGTCAGAATAATATCCTTTTAACGAAAAGTTAAATAGCCTCCCTGTTAAGGACTGGAAAATCGTCGTGTGCTATAAAACGGGTTGCGAATTTGCAGCTGCCATGGGCAGATGCCAGAGCACGCCCGGTCTGGTGGAGTCGCGGGGTCGCGTGCCGTTGGAGGAGATGTGGATATCGCCGGTCGATCTCAAGGCCACACACGCGTACTCGACGGCCGCCTCGTTGTTCTCGCCGAGTCCGAGTCCGGTGACGGCGCGTCGTACTGTGCCAACCACGGGGATCATTGGGGACGCGAGCGTACCCAGGGGCACGGAGAGTCCGACGAGCGCGGCCAGCAGCGGCCCCAGCAGCGAGGAGCAGACGGCCAGGATGCCGCAGGCGTCCGCCACGCAACCCTCCACCAGAAGGCAGTCCACCGGTAAGTTCTCCCCCCTCTTGCCCCAATGTCACGAAAAAAAAGCAACAAAAAAAAACAACATGATTAATGAACATACGGTATTTCAGAAAATATGCGCGCGTATTTATTCAAATAAACTGTCCCTTTTTATGTTTATGCGCGTGAAATGTGAATTTATAACACGACGAGAATTCAAGAGAAAAAAAATTGCACGTCGGAGCGGATTCTACATTGTGTAATGGAAACGTAGATGGGCGGATATACATTGTTTTCCGCGAAACAGCGAATATGTAATTTATATATATAAAACTCGCATTTTTTTTTTATCACTGATAAAACGCGACGGTGATCTTATTCCGACCCCATTCGTAACTCCACTTAAATCGCGTATATAAAATTTGTATAGAAGCTGAAATTTATATTTTAGACTCAAATATCAGTACGCGCTCGGATGGCTCGGAATAACCGCGGAAGAGATTGCTCCGTATTGCTCGTGTGAAACGACGCGTTCTAGAGATAAGTGTTCTCCGTTTTCTCCCGACACAGAGCGTCGATTGTTTGTCAATCAGAGTGGGAGAATTACAAGTCGAATTTGAAAGTCAATACAGGTAACGAGCGAACAAACACAGTACTGCTACTGTTAAGGCGGCGGCGGAAAGTTCGCGTTCGCCTCGACGAGAGAAGATTTATATAAACAAATTTATACATCAAAGATTCATATATTCCGTATCGCCGGTACTCTTGCGCGCGGAGAGAAGCGTCAATATGTCTTATATAAATTTATTACAATTAAAAAAAAAAATCGTATAACAATATACGAAGGAAGACGCCTACGTGTAAAAATCGTAAAATTGTGCGAAATCTCTTCAAATCGGATATTATTTTCGCGCGATACCGCCGACCTCCGGCGATTCTATCGCGATAACATTACATCGCGGGAGTATATAAATCATTGCGCTGAGAGATAACGCCGGCTGACGCTGTGTTCGCGCAAACTGCTGACGCACAACCGTAGTTTCTTATAGACTTATAAGACTTCGCGATTAAGTGAAGCGCGAACAGCGGAGAGAATAGGAAGACCTTTGTGTTTGTAGCCTCTTTCACTTTCTAGTCATCAATATTTCACGTGGCACATAAAGACTTTTTTAGAAAGGCCGAGTAATGTTTGTATATAACACACACAGCGTGTCGTTGCGCGTTTGATTGAACATTTTATAATAAAACTTTCATCCCCGCGCGTTCGGGATTATTTTCAGAACAAAAGAGAGAGCGCCGTACCTCAAAATAAATTCGCGGGGGGTATCTCCGCGTTGTTGTCATAGAGAAATAGTTATCATCATTCATTTCACAGTGCGTTCCTCGAAAATGTATATATATATACGTCGTTATATTATTTATATTTGTCACGGTTTATTTATCTAAGCTAAAATTAATGGTCGTATTTGTGAATAAGCATTTTAGCGGTTTATCATTGTTAATGAAGAGAAAGATTGATGTGAACTCACGTCGCGTGCATATACACCCGAAAGAGACTTTATTATTGCGCCTTTCGCGCGCAAATTTCTCTCGTGCGCGCCGGGAAGGGGAAGGAGTTGGAGATCAGGATTTTCCGGGCGCGATCTCTCGTTGAAAAATCAAATCTAACCGGGCGAACGCGGTTTCGCGCGTTTATCGGCGCGCTATAAAAGCGGTACGAAGAGAAGGTGAGTTCAGAAATATCGCGCGTCGGATAATGAATGACGAAGCGCGCGACGCTCGACGCTACTCGTAAAATACCGGGAACCATTAACCCCGATAGATACGATATAGATAGTAACGATTTAACGTGTTTCTGCCGACGTTTATATGTCGTTTGGGAAATAAAATCCCCCGTCTCTGCGTTGCTCCGTGCGCGCCGTGGGAAATGCGCGCGGTAATCGGACGTTTCCGGTTTTCGAACAAGCTCTTCGCTATAGATGGGATATATGTGTGCATACACTCAACGCGCGATTCAGTCACCCCCTATAACCCTCCCAGTCCCCGTCTCTCTCACTCGATTAAATATATCGACAGATTTTACTACCGGCGATAACAAATCGGATGCGAATCAACCGGAGCGGGTTTATCAACCAGCGAATTATATATCGCGACGCGTGCACGATTCTCGCGGAAGAAGCGCTCCAAACACCCGCGCAATTCCCGGGCCGTTGATGTGTTAATGCGAGAAGTGTGACATGATCAAGACGAGTCCCTGGACAATAGCCCGAATGATATATTAGTAGTTACGCGCGGGGGGGCGATTCCTAAATTAATTAGCAGAGAGTTTGCTGATGCTAATTCACCCACGTTGTATCAACTCCGAATGCCGCCGCCCTCCGTCGCGAAACGGCGGCTCATCTTATATGCGAATTCTATTAGCGTGCGAGTGTGCCACAGCCAGCTGCAAGAGAGAAATACTAATCGCGCGCATTAATCAACATCAGCGAATCACAAAGACTATGGGCGATTCTCTTTCTCACTCGGGCGAAAGAGACTCATTTTGCATTCGCACACGTCGACGCTCGTTTGTTGCTTTCTGCGCTTCTCATGTAATTTTCAACGATCGGGATAATTGCATGTACATACCACGTACATATTGCGGCCAAAAGACGGTAATCCGTATTCTCACGTGCAATGCTTAAAAAAAAATTTTTTTCATTGAAATCTTTTTGCGATTGTTTTTAAATTTGAAGAATAAGTTAGCTGCGCCAAGCTATTTGAGTTTGCTTTATTTTGCGCCTGACTCAATTGCTGATCCACCACGACGTGTGTCACACGCTTGTAAACTGTACGATAAAAATTATTTTACATACACCAACTTATTTTTACACATGATTAATATATACACATTCTCCCAACAATAGTTGGCCATCTTCTCTCAGGCACGACCTACAACAGCACGACGCAGCTGGTGAGCGAGGGTGCGACGCCTCTGCACGACGCTCTGCTGGCGGAAATTCAGCGGCTACGCGAGCGGCTGAAATGCCTGGAGAGCGAGAACGCGGCGATGAGCGTCAAACTGAGCCAGCAGCAGTGGGAGGTCGAACACCGACTGGCCGAAATCGAGATGCAGATCTGCGGTGGCAGCTCGACCTCGAGCGTCGAGGACAACAATGAGAGAAATCGAGAGAGCATTATTTAACGAGAAACAATGCCGCGAGAGCGCGGCAAGACCAAACTCGAGCGGATACGTCGCTACCTTGTCGAGACCGCTAATAGGTATGAATATTCGTGGAAACGTATATCTGTTATTTCTCACTTGCTTCATTGTTTTTTTGTTCCATTATAACAATCACGTGTCGCAAACTCTCACGTACTGCAATTCTCTCTGTAATAAATATCGTAAAAAAACACACACACGTATAAAACGATATTACTCGAATGTGACGAGAAGAGCCGAGTTTTCATAGCTCGTAAATGTGATAAATAACACTTCTTAGCGCAGAAGAAGGCGTATAAGTAATAACTTTCGCGTTTGATAGCTACGAACGACCGTAATATATCCGTATTGTGACTCACAAAAGGTGCCGCGCGTCCGCGCTCGTACAATGAATCGATCCGCTTTTGTCTTTTTATAGATACGGCGTTGACGATCAGGAAGAGCTGGACGAAGCGAAGGTCTTCAGTGACACGAAGTCGATCGGTAGCCTGAGCCAGCACTTCTTCGACAGCGACGGCGAGGACGAGCGTTACTACGGTACCTGTAACGGTTACGTCTCGCGGCCCGGCAGCAAGTCAAACCTGCTGCTGTGCAGCGAGTGCGATCAGAAGACGCACACCTGCACCTACCGACCTCAAACACCTAGCTCGTACGCCGGCAGATACGTGGAGGAGCGTATTGAAGATCGGCTCCAAGAGCCGGGAACCTCTCGTGCCTATAGAAGTCCGACAAAGCTGTCCTCACCGCGCTTCTACCGTTCGGATCAGGAACGCGTGGCGCAGACGTCGCCGCGATCGTACCGCGATCCGGAGCAGCCGGTGCCGGTGACGTCACCTCGATTCCACCCGACGCAGGAACAGCGCGGAAGGATCGCAAGAGACGCTGAGGACGATCGAGGTGACGTCGAGAGAGGCGAGTACCTCGACCAATTCTGGTCCGAGGATTGAACAAAGTTCGTTCGCTTTGCTTAATTAATTTCGATGTGGCTTCGGTGTTTTCCACTTATTATGTGACCTTTTCATTCATCGTACACAGGATAACGGAACCATTCACAACACATGTGCAAGTGTCAT
Organism: Pseudomyrmex cubaensis; assembly: GCA_014825685.1. Classification (NCBI taxonomy): domain Eukaryota; kingdom Metazoa; phylum Arthropoda; class Insecta; order Hymenoptera; family Formicidae; genus Pseudomyrmex; species Pseudomyrmex cubaensis. The sequence continues at coordinate 37,183 of QVOA01024349.1, forward strand.
TTCTTGTTAGTCTTTTTTAAGTTTTCCCGATTCTGTGATTATTTTCCTATCCTTAATTATTAACCCATTTTGTATAGTATTTTTATTAGTTCCCTAATTCTTCCTAAAACTTCCTAAGAGAATATGTCTTCCAATATAATAGTGAGTACAATTATTCAATGTAACAATTTTACTACATAGTGCCTGTGCAAGCAACTTCACGCACGCACACATACGCATATATCTTCCCTTACTTATGTAAAAAAAAAAAAAAAGAAAACTATATAATAATTTTTTTACATTATTTTTCACATTCTCCTACATTTCTACTGCTATTGCACTCGCCATAATCTCGCTTTTTTGATCTCGCACCGATAGTTTCGCTGTTATTTTGTGTTTTTTGCTTAATGCTTTGCGCAAATTTCCTCTTAGAGGATAACAATTTTAGGATTGCACGCGCGCACGAGACAACTCTGTCGAGCCTAACACGTCGATCTGCTCACAGACCGCGACGAGAGTCCGATCTGCGAGCTCTGCCGGGGTAATGGCTATGTTGTTGTGCACTGCGAGCACTGCGACTTCTCGAGCGACGGCGACCTGATCTGCTTCCGCTGTCAGAGCGACGAAGGCTCGTCCAACGGTCAGACCTGTCCGCGCTGCGAGCGAGAGGCCGGCTTTGTCACGAAGGCCGCCGGTAAGTCCGGCACAGCGACGGTCGCGACGACGTCCTCCAGCGACGAAGGTAATCACAAGTACCCGGTGGACGCCGTGGTGAAGATTCAGGTGAACGACCGTTCGATCGACGTCGACTCCGACGAGACCGCCGAGAGCGAGAGCTCCGGCAACTATCATCCCCAGCGGGGCGCGATGGAGAGGCTCGACACCATCGTCGAGATAAAGGGCGACACTGCCAGCGAGAACGACGAGGAAAACGGCGGCGGCACGAAGCTCAACGGTACCACTAGCGCCAGATATCTCAATTACATGATCGTGCTGTTCCTGTAAATAAACAACGTTAAGGTAGATGCGGCCGGGCCGCGGCCCGTAACTTGTTAGATATGAAAAAAAAAAAAAAAAAAAAATCTCTCTTATATGATTCCACACAATTCTCTAGAAAGTAATTTTATTTAAAATCTCAGCGTTTTTCTCTATAGCTATATTGTAAATTTTATAATTTTACTTTTTCAGCGACGTTGAACGTCGAAATTGAACAGCCAGTGGCGAACGTTCATTTGCGAATCGATCGTGCAAACATTAGAGGGCCGCGACGCGAGCCGCACTGTAAATAAACTGCCACAGAATATAATTGATCCGTACGTTATAGAACCGTATAGGTTAATTACTAGATAGCTTTCGTAATAGTTAAGATGCAGAGTCAAATGAGAGAGAGAGAGAGAGTGTGTGCATGATTGTGATCGGCGCGCGCAGTGTAACCATGAGCTGAGATCCGTGACGCAACGGTCGACACGTTTCGATGCGCGACTCTTCTAGAGTGAGTTCGTGCAAAGATTATAATTACTATGTCGCACAGATTAGTCATTGAAACTTTCTTAACAAGGCTGCATTGGCACTGTTATAACGTTCTTGAATAAAAAAAAATTAAAATCTATACGCAATGTGTGGATCATCCAAGATAGACAAAGACGCAATTTGCGTCTATACATGGACGCAAATTGGCTAAAAAAAAATATATAAATAATGTTACACGCATAATTTTAATATATATTATTTTTATTTCTTTATTTTACTAAATGTTACATTTCGCGCTTTTTTCAAATAAATATTTGATTGTGATACATACATAAAATTCACATACAAATAATTGAGATTGAGTAATTACGATTCTTGCACAACTCTCTACTAACTCATGTTCGGGACCAACTAAAGCCATCACCTACATCACCTGCTTCCGACTTACGTTTCTACCTGAACCTATTGGTTATCGTTTATCCGTTTAGTCATTTTCAACGATAAGGGATTAACACATTCCCAAAAAGAGTACGGCATATATATAATCTTCTGTTTCCGACGAAAAAAGATCAACAAAAACGCGTCATCACCTTCGTAGGCAATGTTCCGAGACAGTCAAACCGAGTATGTACTTCGTTTTGTTCCATGGCAAAATATAAGAAAGGAAGGAAGGGAAAAGAACACGTACAAAAACGATACACGAGCGCGCGAACCTTGTCAAGAACGAAAAAAAAAAAAGAGACGATATTATAAGGAACGATTTCGTTCTCCTTAAACGGGATGTTTGTAACACGCGGAAGCGATCTTTTTAACATTTATAAATAATCGAATAGCCTTTTACAACTAGACGTATACATTTTTTCAACTGTCACCTGACTTTGTAATTATTCCGATATATCTGAAACTTTCGGCATGTTAAAAAGACAGATCAAATTTCAAAAACGATAAGAAGAAGAAAGATTGAAGAAAGAGAACAACTCTATAAAAATTCAAATTTTCTTCTTTCTCATCGTGTATCCTCGCGTTGCAAAGGTAGAGAAAAAAAAAAGAGGGAATAATCTGAGGGAACCAAGTCAAGCACAACCGAGTCGATGCATTATCGAAAACGAAGATTGAAACCGACACAATTTTTCATTCTGGAAAACAAAAAGGTACTCTGTGGGATATATTCCGGGTTTATCGTGTGTTTGCGTTTATTTTACGAGTAAAATTTAAAATCTTATCAAAACCAATACGAAGAACTGATCGAAGATGAGAAGTTTCAGACACAGATTCGAAAATATTTAAGCATCGTATTTGTAATATAATTGATAAAATTGAAAGAAAAATATGAAAAAAAAAATCTAACGTTTACGGGAGAGATCTCAGGTGACTTCTACATCGAATTTATGCCACTGTCAATCTTCAGATTCGAAAGGGACATCAACTCGACAGAAATGAACGTAAACTCCGCGAGACTTATGGGTCATGTCATCTGTATGATATTCACGCTGAATAATGACTATACCACAACTACTGCTACTACTATTACTACTACTATTATTACTACTACTACTACTACTACTACTACTACTACTATTACTACTACACACACAGATACACAAACACATGTAAGGAATTATCCTTAAGAAGTATCAGTATCTGGTAAACTGATCCCGCCGTGCTGCGAGATCGCGGTAACCCGAAAAAGAGTAGAGAGAAACAAAGACGAGAAAAAAGACAAAAAAACAAAAAACAAAAAAAAACAAAAAAAAATATATCGCAATCGGTAGTTCAGTTCGGAAACACATAGCGCGCGATTAAGTGCTCTTACTACGAAAAAAAATAAAAATAAAAAGCTTCACGGAGGATCAAGCGCGCGCGATCCGCGCGATCACGTCCGCTCGAGTTACGGCGCTCTTCGCGGTCGATGGGGAGAAAAGAAGGGAGAGAAAGGGAAAGGGGACATTATTCTCTACTACTGCCACGTTGATTTAGAACACCTCTGTAAATTTCTTAGGAATTTGTAAAACGTTAGGGGGGGCGATAAAACCGTTGAGATACCATTTTACTCCCGTATACGTGCGCGTACGCACGATCCCAAGGTAGACGAGATTCGGATAGGATTCGAGTCTCCCTGTCTCCGTCTCTGTGGAAAATTCGGCTTATTTCGGGGGGTGGGAAAGGGGAGGAGGAAAAGTGATTGTGTGATGTCGAGATTGGAAGAGATAACATACGTGACTGAAAGTAGATAAGATTCGATATATTGTTTCACCACAAGCCAAGACCCCACGAGTGGTCTTGAGTGTTTTATTTTTGAAATCGTTCTTATAGATTGACGACAACAACACAATGGCATTACATTCGCAATTTGCAACAACGGGAAAAATGAATCACAGGAAAGCGCAAAGAGAGTGAGAGAGAGAGAGACTCGTTACAAAGGAATGAGAGAATACGTTTAAATACGCCTTACTTAGACAATTATTATCTACATTATTATACTAAATTTATATATGCATGTAACGTGTGGAGTGATTTGCGTACGTATGTGTAGATCGGCGTACTTTGATTACAATCCTTGACGTTATGTGCTGTGGACAACGATAATATACGAACAACGTGTGATCGTGAACGTAGCCACGGTGTGTGTATGTTGTACATATTATAATGCAATCATCAGTTTCTTGCCACTCGGCACATCCGGAAGTATATAAATATATAAATATATATATTGCGTTTTCGAGTTCACGTCTTGTCCTCAAAAATGGAATTTCTTCTAACGTAAATGATGATTACGTGTAAATAGTGTTATCAGTGCTGTATATTTTACGCTGTTTAACTGGCTGTGATATATATGTTCAGAATTTGATTGTGATTAGCGATAATCTATGTTGACCCTATTAAACGTACAAATTACGTACCATACGTTTTATCGATCGTAAGAATCGCGAAAAAAAAAAAATATCAGAATAAATAATTATCACAACAGTGTATTATTTGTTAAATTCGTAAATTTATTATATTATATTAATTCCGAGAAACACTGGAAAGTCAACGCGACGTGTAATTTTGATAATTTGCACGATATTGAAAGCGATAGTAATAATCACAACTATTATTTTTCTTACTCTTTATTGTTATTGTTACTAATTTCACAAAACTTTACAACTTAACCGTATACTTATTGAACTTATTGTCACAAGAGAGAATGTTTAAAAAGAGTGCCACAGTTCGAAAGAGCGCGACTGAATTTAATTGATTTGTAATTGACGATAGCCACGCGTTTCTCTGACTCGTTTAAATCGAATAAGATACAAGTTGTAAGAAACTAAGGAAATTTGTAGAATATCTTGGGAAAAAAAAAAATAGCGCGACACTTATTGTTGTTTGGACACACGACTGACGTGGTCGATATCAATTATCAACGATCCACAATCAGATCATCTCTATCATAATAACACTTCTGTAGAATTTTTTTTTTTTTACGAGAAATTGAGTTCTATTAAAATATTTAACGATATTTTTTTCTTACAAATGACGTAGATGTATGTACAGCGTGAGGTTCATTAAAAAAAGCAAAACCTTGTTACTCACTCAACATTTTCATCGTAAAGTTTAGCCGACTCTTTTTCTCACACACCACGCATACACACACATATACACATACATACAAGTGTGCGTTTCATTGCCTAATTACATTTAATGATTAAACGTCACGATTCAACATCTAACGAACTCTAATTTTAACGACAATTTTAAAGTCCAAAAACTTTTTCCCTTAGAAAGAGAAATCATATCGATCATAAGCAAAAGTTTCACGTAACGTTTTTTCGATAATTATGCATACAATCGCGATGCATGTGTATTGTTCGTGAACTTTTTATAAAGCCAAATTTACAAGTTTTGCATATATTTAAATAGACATTAATCGTACGTTTTTCTCGACAACCAAGTTTTCATGTAATTGCTATGTGAAAAAAAGAAAAGAAAAAAAAAAGAAAAATGTCGATAGAACTTCTCATCATTTTGTGGATCTCGCGCCAGACTGCACAATTAATAAACTTATTAATCTACATAGTGCCAAGAAGTTTAATGATGGTCTTCCTTAGGTTGCGCACGTACATATACACACAAGATGTAAAACGTCACTCTGCGATTGTATATCGAATAAGAAAAAATTCACACATTAAAGTAAAACAAACGTAGCAAAAACGTACAAAATATCGAAACACGCGTCACGTGTGCCAAGAGAGAGTGTAACTGAGGTATATCACAAGTACATGTACTTAATATAATTCTGTTTCTCGCACGTAAATATTTGTAACTTTACTTGAAAAACAAAAAAAAAAAAAAAAAAAAAACACGTATATTATATATAGATACGAGCGGTCGTAAAAAAATTTGTATATCGCGCTCTTCCATTAGGACACACAAAGCCGACTTACTTATAAATATCTCCGCGTAAAATTCCACAAAATGATTGAGAGATTAATAATAATAATAATCGGTTCGCCTTTAATATGTATCGCTATCGTGCATGCAAACGGAATCCTTAATGCTTAACACGATTACGCTATCTCATATCGAATGACGGAGATATATGTAGAGATATATTATCGACATTCAGGCATTTTTATATAAAAAAGAAAAAACTATTTCTCGTACCTTGAAATCGTTTTGTTTTCAGGGACAGAAAATCAATTTTACTATTACATATGCAAAAAATATAATTCAAAGTGCACGTTTAAATTGTTGCCAAAAAAAAAAAAAAGAGAAAGATATGTCGAGTAGTAGTACATAGCGCGAAAACGACATATGATAGATAGCTGGCAATGAAAATTCTATATCTTCAGATGTGAGTCTGAAACAAATTATCCTCTAGGAAAAACCACAACGGTTTAAGCGACGTTTGATTCTTCCAGATCGGAAAATATATCTAATCATAGAAAAATTAGTTCACACAAGATATATCTGTAAAGAATATGAAGAAAGATACAACGAAGTTTTTCATTTTTCTTCGGTTGCACAATAACGCGTAATCGAATCTCGAGCATCTCAGTGAATTGAATTACGAAACATTTTATTAATTGTGTTTTCGTTTTAAACGATGTGAAACAACAACACAGAGAAAAGAATTGTATTTCTTAAGATTTGTCAATATATAATTTCCGATGCGGAGCAATATGTGCATATGTGCTATTAAATTGCAATCTTTCTTGTACGCGTTGCGGTTATCTTATCGAACTTTTTGTCCGCACAATTGTACATCTCACGAACCTCGAATTTGAAATGCGGCCAATATCCGTATGATTTCTATGTAAGAAAAAAAAAAAAAAAAACGCTCTTGAGAGAAAAATACCCATACCGTCGTTATGCGTTTCTTTGTGTGTGTTTCTCATTTCATTACACTCGATCACACGTCACGGCGCTTAGCATTAAAAAAAAAAAAAAAAAAAATTTTATCTATAAAACAAGAGGGAGAGGCGAGTCTCTCGATAAGGCTCTTAAATGAATGGTTACTCAGGAATAAAGTTATAATGTAATAACATTTGCGATAAATTGAATATTAACATTTAACGAACAACCTTTTGTAAATATATGAATATATATATAAATATATAGATACAATTATAAATACACACACACACACACACATATATATATATATATCGAGAAACTTGTATAGGGTGATTTGGATAGTCAGCACGTTCTCACACAGGCATCGCATCTCAGCATTTCCGATCTTTTGCGACGAGATTCGTAAAAAGATTAATTATGCCGGAAAAATATACACGTATATACGCATATATATTCTCTATGTAATTAATTCCACTTACTTAGAAAGTATTAAATCTTAAAATATATAAAGTATTTTTCTTTTTTCTTTGACATTGTCGGATACCTGCGGAATGCGACGAATTTGAATCGCCCTGTACAACTTTGCGATCTCCCCAATAAGAGATGACAAGCCTGATAGAAATGCGTATGTGAAAGAACGATTAAAAAAAAAAAAACAAAAAAAAACAAAAAAGAAAAAAAACGAGCGCGCGTGTACTTGTGCAAAGTGAGGATGAATGAGACAATTATGTAAAACAATGTGTGTATGCGTGTGCGAGAGAGTGTGTAAAAGCGAGAAAGAATTTTACTTCTATTAACGGAGAACTGACCAAAATGTCGACGACGGTGCCGCGATACGCGTCGACGATCATATATGTATGTACGTCGAAAGACAGACACACAACTCTAAAAAGTAAAAGCCCAAACAGAAGGTGGAAGAAAAAAAAAGAAAGCGTAGAAATATATGTCACACACGCAAAGCTCCGCAATTGACACTTTGACAGCCGACTTTGGAAGCCAACTGATTTTTGTTGCACTATGCAGTTCTAGGAGATTGTTGCGCATAAGTATATATAAATATATACGCAGTTGGTTAAATAAATATTTAAAACACAAAAAAATTGAAATAACAATTGGCAGTCAAGGTGTTAAAACACCACGGACTGAAATCGCGGCGTGTAAATTTCAACGAGTCCGAATTTCGACGTCGTAGTGGCCAATCACCGGCACAAAATCGCCGCTAAAATCTTGTTTGGTTTTCGTTCTCGTCAATTACAACGTCGAAAGTTGTAGTCGGTGAAATTCGAACGATTTCACGCCCTTGGATCGGGGGGAGAAAGAAAAACGAGATGAAGGGGAAAATCATTTCGATTCTCCTCAACGATGAAAAGATGTGACGGCCGCGTGCGTGTGCGTATCCCGGCGCGTTGCGTACGTGCGTGATTGTACACACACACGCGCATTTTTGTCCATTTCTACACATATATCTGTTCTCTCCTACGACGATAGAAGGTTATTTTTAAATTTTCGAAACTTAGAGCTGTGCCGCAAGCCCGCGTACGAGTGTTTGTACGATCGGATGTCAGTAGGAATCCTGAAATATAAATAGACGATATTGAAGAGAGGACCGTACACGGATTTTTCTTTCGCGAAAACGACTACAGAGAGGAGAGAGAGCGATGTCTCTCTCTTTACCCAAACCTTTCCTGCCTCTTATTTTTCTCACTAAGATTTATACATTCAAACGTTTACTTTATGATTTCCTTGTGTGTGCGTGTGAATAAAATGTTTTTCTATGGAAAAAAAAAATGGAAAATACAAAAATTATAACAAAAATATATTTCTTGATAGATAATACAATAAACACATTTTATATATTATTTTTTTAATAAAAAAAACAAAATTACATAAATTTTTAATGCGCTAACATAGAAAAAAAAGCTTAACACAGCGACGCAACGAGAAACAAACTTGCCGCCGATTAAATTGCGGATTTTATTAAACACTCGTGTGTCACGTCAACTTTTTCAATCATAATAACGGGGAGAAGAGCATTCAACACATTCATCGGAATCTTGTTTCTTCCGGTAGACGAACAAAAGACGCGACTGCTGGCTCGGAAACCACCACCCCTTCTTTGTCCGCCAACCCCGAAGTCTAGGCCAATAAAAACTGAGTTACAGTCAGAATCGCGATCAATACGCGCTTTTGAGAGGAGTTGAAAAGTAACTTTACTCCGCGCACGGACGTCTGCAGCCGTCAAGGACTAACGACGGTTTTATTTACTGTCCTAGTCATTTGCGTACAGAGAAATTTAATTTTTTTTGTTTTTACTTACGTACAGATAACAATAAGGAAAAAAAGTTAATGTTATCTATTTGGTTATCATTAACAAGAATTGTGCAAGAGTGCGACTCGACTTGCAAGTACGTAACGCACATATGTGTGTTATTCATTCATGGCTTCCGATGACGCATTCATTTCCACGTAACAAGCTCGATTGCACAACACTGTGCGATATGTAGTCTTCAATAGGCTCTTCAACTCGGAAGTATATCCGGTTGCCTATCAGTAGGCGTGTTAGATTTCATGCTGAATAAACTCACAAAAAGAAAAAGCAAGAAAAACAGAGTGGAAATCATAAAATAAAACTGTAAACAAATTAAAAAGTTTGATTAAATTATAAAATTTTTTATCTGAGCATTTAGATACGCAAGTTGCCTTTTGTCTCGATTGACTGTCGGAGTGAATAAATGTGTTCCAGTGCATGTATATGTATCTAGCAGGTGTGTCTATACACACGCTTGTAGATATATAAGAAATACGTACATAACATATAGAGAGATCACACAAGATCGCTTCACAATAGCGATAGTCATAAAACTATATAATGGATACCGTTAATGCCCGGAACGCGTGTGCAATCTCCTTTCACCGTTCCCGATTATCCTCGACTGTTCCTCATCGTCTTTCTCTCGATGAGAAACAGTTATCAATACAATGTCGCTCCATTATATATCAATTAACATATGAAATAAATCTCGCTCAACAAGAATGTATTTTTTTTTTCGCTGCAACACGTGGTTTGTTTCTTATTATCCAATGGTGTGATTAAAATCCAATATTGAAAAACTTGAAACAGAAATCCCATTATATTTCCATAAGGCACGAAATATCAGAATATTAATTACACACATTAATGTAATCAGCGGTATAAATATCGATAAACAAAAAATGCAAAACCTGTGCGGAAGCATCGGTATTTCGGAGTCATATGGCGGTGCGTCAGAGAGAGAGAGAGAGAGAGAGAGAGTGCGCGCTCATCAAATTGGATCAGATTCCGTTCGTCGACCGCCGCAGGAAAGAACCATGTGGAGCTCTCGCCGCGTCAATGTATGTGTACATCACGTATTTCGCGATTCTACATAGCGACAGGTCGCAACATTGAACCCAGTCGTTCACGCACGAATGCATCTCTGACTGCAATGCACGCATCGTCGATCCCGCTCGCTCGCACGTGTCTCGCCGACGATGCTTCTTTCTCTTTTTCTCGAAGCTTCGAATTGCACGGACACGCACACGTGTAAAACGCGCGGCGGCGAACACAAGGAAGGCCTTGTTGCGTATACGTACGAGGAGCTCACGCCTGTGTGTTATTTCGTAGCCTCGAATCCAGACGCGCTCGAATGATCAAAAACCCCACATGATCCCGAGAATTTTCTATCTTCCTCGGAAAACCAACAAAAATATCGACAACTCGGAAGAAAATGTTTTCGCGAATTTTTACACGGATTATCGCGCGCGCGTTTGACATTTCGCAATTGTTACGTATTACGCGAATTGCGGCACGTGGCAGCGCGCTAGGTGGCGCTGGTGTCGATGATGACGCCTGGGTTCGAGATTACGCTCGACCGTGTGCGCATGTTTCTTCGCAGGTCGTCTCATTGCCCGGGTCTCTTTCTCACTCTTTCTGTCGCGGCACTTGGAGGTGAGTGGTTGTTAGAGTAGTTTACGTTGTCGAGTTGCTATCCGCCGTATCTCCGTTCGAGGACGTAGCATCGGACTGCAGGTACGGAATAGATCGACGGCAATGGATACGGCGTATTGTGTTGTGCGAACAGTTTTTTGATATTCGAGCGGTTTTTCGTGAATTTTTGTGTTTTAATCGAGGTGTCGAAGACGGGTAACGGATGCCGCATGGCCGGTCGATTTGATCCCCGTAGTTTTGCCTCGTTTGGCCTCCGTTTCGTTCGTTCGAACCGTAAACTGGCATCTTCAGCCACGATTGTTCCTCGTTGCCGATTGTTTTCGATCGTAAAACTAAAATCCGGACGGAAATTAAATTCGAAATAAGCAAACGCCGGTTGTGCGAGCCGGCAACAGAGACGCCTCCGAGATCGCGAGACCGGATGCATTATGGCGGCTGGAGATTGTCACAGCGCTGGAGCCTCGGTGGTTTGCGAACCCTCTCGATCGCGTCGCTGGAGACTAATTTCGCTCGTTCGGTCTCGATTTTTAAGCTCGCTTTTTCAGTTTTGCATCGAAAAAACGCGCTGTCTGCAAGGCAACGTGTTCGAACGACAGTGCCGAGAGCCGGAAACGCGAGGTTAAAGTTCTCTCTCTCGCTCTCGTGGTAGCCACAGCGGAGGATTTCGTTCGCAAAACGTGTGTGCAAAAACGATCTTTGTACGGAATCGTGTCCAATATAAATTTTTGACAAAAGACAAAATTGCTTTAACTAACGCGAATGCTTTCGATGAAGAAGCGCCGTGCGCGAGACTGGTTTTTAATAATAACATAATGAAATTTTTGCAATATATCACGACGGGGATGCAATCTGGAGAGTAGTTTTTACGCGTTAACAGTAAAAACAATTATTAAGTCGGAAAAAACGAGTCTCGTGGTTGTGAAGATCGAGTAAAACTGGGCGGTATCGACTCGCGCCGAGGTACCGAACAAGTTCCGAGAAGCGATTTTGCACGATAATCGACGATTCGTCACTCGTGCGAGACGGAAGGGAAATCCGGTTGTTCACGCAATACCGACAAAATTTTATCTCGTGAGAAACGTAGAATTTTGTAACGCGAAAAGTTCTCTTCTTTCTCTGTTGGCGTCCGGAAAAAGAATTTGTCCGACGACTGTAATTAGAGTCCGGGATTCTCCGTGTAATTTTCCATCCATGCACGTCCCGAGTCGCGTGCCCTACAGCGAAGGACGCAACATATTTGCCACCTGTATTATCGTGATTCTCCCACGATCGCTCAAAGTATCTGTCGCAGCTTCCGCGATTTTTGTAAAAAAAGGGACGCGGAAAGCGATTTATCGACTTATTCGGACGATGGGAGAGTCTCTCGCAAAAAGAATCTGTAATAACGTGGCATCGCGCGGTGTTGAGCGTCGGCGAAAATCGTGGCAACAGCGCGCCGCTCCTCTCTTCGTCACTTACAAAATGGCCGCCGGTTACCATTCTCGAATATTCATGTTCGGCCACGTGGACGGCGAACAAAGGCGCCTCGAACATCGAGTGCGATTCCGATCGAATATGCGTGTTCAACATTGCGCAATCTCGTGTAACACGCAGCCGCGGCAATATGTTTTTGCGATATCCAAACCTAGTTGATGATTTTTAAAATACAATTTTGTCGAGATCGTTTTAGAGCGCTCAATTCCTCCAGATGCCGCCGGATTCCATATTGCATATCACGATGTAATACAAATTCACTACGTGATTTGTCGGATAGTTTCTGATGTATTTACACGTTGCGTACGGATATGCAAGATTAAATTTAAAAATTGATCACATTCTGATCTAATAATTTTGTGTTGTTTTTTTAGTTACAGAAAGTGAATCAAAGATCTAGGAAAAACTAGTACAAAATGGGTAAAGAGAAGACTCATATTAACATTGTCGTCATTGGACATGTCGACTCCGGCAAGTCCACCACCACAGGTCATTTGATTTACAAATGCGGTGGAATTGACAAGAGAACAATTGAAAAGTTCGAGAAGGAAGCCCAGGAGGTAATATTTAATTTCTTATGTGAACAGTGATATTTTACATATGTTTTGCATTTCTATGTATATATATATCTTTTACAATTAATGTTTGTAATGAAAAAAGTAAAAGTTTAATTTTATAAATAATACGCTTGTGAACTAAAAAACAATTGAAACAATTTGTTTTTAGATGGGTAAAGGCTCTTTCAAATATGCTTGGGTTTTGGACAAACTAAAGGCTGAGCGTGAACGTGGTATCACTATTGATATCGCTCTTTGGAAGTTTGAAACATCCAAATACTATGTTACGATCATTGACGCTCCTGGACACAGAGATTTCATCAAAAACATGATTACTGGTACTTCGCAGGCTGACTGCGCAGTATTGATTGTTGCTGCGGGCACTGGCGAGTTTGAGGCCGGTATTTCTAAAAACGGACAAACTCGCGAGCACGCTCTGTTAGCTTTTACTCTTGGAGTAAAACAACTCATCGTTGGTGTGAACAAGATGGATTCGACTGAGCCTCCGTACTCCGAGACTCGATTCGAAGAAATTAAAAAAGAAGTCTCGTCATACATTAAGAAAATTGGATACAATCCGGCTGCTGTTGCGTTTGTACCCATTTCCGGCTGGCATGGAGATAATATGTTGGAAGTGTCCGCCAAAATGCCCTGGTTCAAGGGATGGACTGTTGAACGCAAAGAAGGCAAGGCTGAAGGCAAATGTCTCATCGAGGCCCTCGACGCTATCCTGCCACCTACCAGGCCAACTGACAAGGCCTTGCGTCTTCCACTTCAGGTAACATTGATATCTATGATTCTCAAGCTTTGCATACTGGTATCTTTATCGTGATGATAATTTTTTTTTATTCATTCGTGGTTTCCACCTAAGAATCTTTGATTCGTTGACGGTTAAGAAGTGTCTGATCTCATCAGATATTATAAAAACTTATTTAAATGTTTCTGAATTGATGTAATAATGTTTTGGTGATTTTTGTGATTTCAGGATGTTTACAAGATTGGTGGTATCGGAACGGTCCCTGTCGGTAGGGTAGAAACTGGTGTGTTGAAACCGGGTATGGTCGTCACATTCGCACCTGCCGGTCTGACAACTGAAGTAAAATCAGTTGAAATGCACCACGAGGCTCTTCAGGAAGCCGTGCCCGGTGATAATGTAGGTTTCAACGTTAAGAACGTATCCGTCAAAGAATTACGTCGTGGATATGTCGCTGGAGACTCGAAAAACAATCCGCCTAAGGGCGCCGCTGACTTCACCGCACAGGTATGCTTGCACTTCGACATATTCTTTTTATTTTAGTCTTTTGTTATTGACACTATGATGAAAACTTCCATACTTCCATTCGCGGTTTCCACCAGAAGATTTAATCTGATGATGGTTAAGTACGTCTGAGTGTCTTAAGTCAAAAGTTTTACTTAGCAAGAGTAAATTTTTTTAAGGAAAAATATATAAATGACGAATAATAATTCACAGGTCATTGTCCTCAATCATCCTGGTCAAATTAGCAACGGATACACGCCGGTGTTGGATTGCCACACTGCTCATATTGCCTGCAAGTTCGCTGAGATCAAAGAAAAGTGCGACCGTCGTACTGGCAAAACTACTGAGGAAAATCCGAAGGCTATCAAATCCGGCGATGCCGCCATCGTCACATTGGTGCCATCCAAGCCCATGTGCGTAGAAGCGTTCCAAGAGTTCCCACCTCTGGGCCGTTTCGCAGTTCGTGATATGCGTCAGACGGTAGCTGTTGGTGTCATTAAGGCTGTCAACTTTAAAGATCAGGCTGGAAAAGTCACCAAAGCCGCCGAGAAAGCCCAGAAGAAAAAATAACTATTGTAATAGTTTCCGTGTATACACCGATAGTTTCCGTGCGAATATACCGCCGGATGGGCACTGGTGTACATCGGGCGACGTAGCCCGTTCTCTTTTCTCATGTACTTCGTGCAAGGGGAATATCGTATTGTCGTCGTTGTCAGAATATTTTCTGCAGCCACGTGCCAAGCCGCGAAGATTGATTCTTCACGCTTGCGAGATCGTGCGGCTGCCGCATTTTCTCGATACACGAAGGTTCCGAATGTCAAAATGGTTACTGCGTCACTTCTTTCACCGTAAGGAATTTCGCAGGAAAGGAAACGTGGCTGGCGGAGAATATATTCCTTAACGGCCGACGAACGTGTATCTTTCTTTCGCGTGAATCGCATGCGGAGAGAGAGAACGGACTTCGTACGAGCTAACTAATATAACATCTACTTTATAACGAACAGACATTAACATCGTAATTTAGTGCGACTTAAGTACATTTTCTTTTTATACGGATGTAAAATTTGTATTTCGGATATGCGAAAAATTTATTTTCGTATAATTAGAAAATATAACTAAGTCTTGCTGTTCTTCATGTATCGCTCTCACATCTATCGTAGTTATACACGATCTGACCAGAAATAAAGTAATAATAAAATATCGCGGCGATGCTCCATATCCTTTGTCTTCTTGGTAGCTTTTTATATTAATCGTTCAGATTATTATATTCATTCAGAAAATTAGAGTAGAGAAGACAACGGTGGTAGGCCTTGACACACACATACACACACACACACGCAAAAGTAGATTTTGTTGTTGGGATGTGGGACCTGTTTTCTCTAATACCATCCTATTGTAAGTCTTGTTTCGGTAGTAAGACACATACTAAAATTGGAACGATACTTACCATTCTATTATGCGATCGAAGAGCTTTATTTTTCAGAATACATTTCTGAATTCGTACATTTGAGAACAAAGTCTAAAACAAAGTTGTCCACGAGTTTCTATAAAAATAAAAAATTGTTTCGCTAATTTAAGATACATAGTTTGGAGAGCTTTTCAATTAGATAAGACAAGTCCAAAAACCTTGAGAACACCTTTTTCTACGAGATAATTCTTTTTATCGATTAACGTTTCCGAACAAACGCAGTGCATGCACAAAAAAAAAAGTGACTTGCAATTCGACTTGGCATTTTTTTTATCCCGCGATTCTACTACCTGGGTTGAGATATTGACAGTTTTCTGTGTACATACATATATAAATATTCAACGATGAGGAGTAAGAGCGAAAATAAAGAAGCTACGGAAACGAAATGCCAGCAATCTATTATTGACAATACACGCAATCCTTTTAATTTTCCTTTTTTTTTTCCCCCAGATGCGCGCGCGGTAAGTGTTGTAATAAAAAATTGCCCAACACAAAAATTGCTGTATCATTCGATCAATAAACGCAATGATAAATATAAATATCGCATTTTATATTACACAAGTAAGTAAGAATTGTGGATTAATTCGCATCAAATAAAGCAGTTTATTGTCAGTATATTGAAAAGCAAATGTAGCACGAACTCAATCCAAAGTAGTTTTTTATTACATCTGTCAAAGCGGATGCAATGGCGCACAAAAGCGGAGATTAACAGCGTCTCCGTCGTCCAAGTGATAGAAAAGACAAGCAGATTTGCTAGTAAAGCGGCGATTCAAAGTCCGATGATTTAAGTTTGTCTTAAAAAATCGAACCGATCGTCTCATTGTTTACAGATCTGAAGATTAATTTAAAACAATCTTAAAAAAAAAAAAAAGATGCGTCTATGAATATTTGTCTACATTTCTATTTTTGATCAAGTAAGAACTAATTTCATTACGTTACATTATAAAGAAACTTTATAAAATTTATTATTCAATATGTGAATAGTGTAAATACGAAGGATGAGTATCCGAAACGAAAAGGTAAAAAACAACAATTTATCAGCTTAAAATATATTTATTTTTCAATATAGTCGCCTCCTACCTTGATACACTTTGACCAGCGCTTCTCGAGAGCGCTTATACCACTGTGGTAGAACGAAGTTTGGAGCTCTTCAAAATAGCCATTTACGGCATCGATAATTTCGTTGTTGCTCGAAAATGTCTTTTCACCGAGCCATTTTTCCAGATTTGGGAATAAATGGAAATTGCACGGGGCCAAATCTGGCGAGTAAGGCGGATGAGACAGCAATTCAAAGCCCAACTCGTAAATTTTGGCCATTGCAACAGTTGAAGTATGAGCTAATGTATTATCTTGATGAAAAAGCACTTTTTTCTTGACCAAATGCGGTCGTTTCGTTTTGATTTCGTCGCTTAAACGTTGTAACAAGTCCGCATAATACTCGCCGGTGATGGTTTTTTCTTTTTCAATGTAATTAACGAAAATTACTCCACGCGCATCCCAAAACACAGTCGCCATCAGCTTGTCAGCTGATGGAATCATCTTTGTCTTTTTCGGTGCCGGTTGACCGCTTTCTGTCCACTGTTTCGACTTTTCCTTGATTTCAGGTGTGTAATGGTGAATCCAAGTTTCATCGACCGTTATAAATCGGTGCAGAAAGTCTCTAGAATTACGCTTAAAACGTTGCAAACACTCGGTTGAAATATCTACTCGACGTTGTTTTTGGTCCAATGTGAGCGACCGCGGCACCCATCGCGCGCACAGGTTTTTCATACTCAGATGTTCGTGTAAGATATTATACACACGTTCAGATGAGATGTCCACTATCTCTGCTATATCATGCAAGTTTAATCGGCAATCATCCATAACGATCTTGTGGATTGTTTGGATCATTGCTGGAGTTGTCACCTCATTTGGGTGTTCACTGTGGTGTGCGTCTTCGCAGTTCGTTTGACCACGTGTGAGATCAGTAACCCACGTGTGCATCGTACTTATCGAAGGAGAAGAGTCTCCAAGTACCGCATCCAACTTGGCTTTGATCTGCGTAGCCGATTTTCCTTTCAAAACATAGAATTTAATGACGGCACGAATCTCGTTTCTTTCCATGTTTACAAAAATCACTTGAAACCGTCTACTTTAAAGAACTGTCACACAAACACTACGATAATGAGCCACCGTTTGACATTTGTCCTTCCGAAGGATGAGACTTGTCAACGACACTAGCAATATGATACTACTGTCGCTATCTGTGCGTCGTTTCGGGTACTTATCAATCGCCCTTCGTATACTAAACAAACATTGTATATATACGTATACATATATGTATACATGTATATTATACATATATATTGAATAAAATAACTTATAATCCCCAGGTAATTAAGAGTGTGATTCTACATATGATTCACTTTTAACTTCCTTAAGTTATTTCTTTAATTAACTTACTTTTTTTAATTAAACTAATTTTTATGTAATTTACTTCTCTTCTATAATTTAATATAATTCTTATTTGCTCAGGCTCTTGCTCCAAAAAGTAAGTTTTATCACTTCAATAGATAGGTCAATAGATAGGTATTGTACAATAAAAAATTTCAATGCCATAAAAAAAAATTCGGTAAGGCTAGTCGGTGCATTGTATTAGGATACACATGGAATGATATATATTCTTATGTTATCCCTTCCCCCAAAAAAGCATCAAATTCTAAAAAAACATTCTCTTTAGAAAATCTTTTTCTGGAAGAACATCATATATTTATATAACAGTAAACTTTATATTTAAAATTGGTATTCGAGAATACCTACAAAGAGAAAGTGACTGTGTGTTTTGACGTAAACTTGCGTTACATCTATGAAATGTGTGACATGTTTTTTTATATATTGATATAATTATCAAAATAATGAATCAATACACAATCTATTTTTATAGAAACATGGTTAATATTTAAACACGTGATACAAACTAAAAAAAAAAAAAAAAAAAAAAAAAAAAAAAAAAGTTTACGGATCTTCTTTCTGGATTTTTATAATCGTGTAGCACTATTATAAAATACTATAATCTCCCGTTATTTTTTGCTATTCTAATATCGTACATTCTATCAAATCACTCCAGTCTTTATATCTATTCGACGTATATTCGAAAATTACGATTACAACCAGAAACCATTACGATAGTTTATCACGCTACCAATTATTTTTTGATCTGATAAAAAAGATTAATTATTAGAATTACAGCATCACATAGAATACATAAGTGCATTTTGATGCCCTGCAATGTTTTTTTTTTTTTTTTTCTTATACACTTTGTTGCTACATAACGCTAACACAATTATTCGGTAAAATTTATTGCAGGAGAAATGACTAATGAATGATTTAAAACGCTATATAATTCCCATCATAAGAATATCAAATCGCGTTGAGTGGCATCTCTAATTTTACGATGGAGGGCATTGTATTCTTCCAACGTCGCCACCTTCTGATTGACTATCACTGTTGTCAGACGAATTCTCATTGGAAGAGTCATCATGATAATCTTCGTCTTCGTCGCCATCCTCATCTTGATTCAATTCTTCAAGACCATAACGTGTATAAAAATTCTAAAAGGAAATCGATGATGATAATGAGACAACTGCATTTTTACATTTTTATTTCTATTAAGAAAACATTGATGATGATACACACACACACAAATAAAAATCAAGTATAGTTTACTTACTCGTACTCTTTCTCTATGACGGATATGTCGCAGTAAGATCCAGAACAATTGACCATCAGAGCAATCATATACTTGCGCATATTCTTGCTTCCTGTTTCTTACATTAGACTTGACGCACTTCAAGAAAAATATATTTATTAATGTGTGTGCAAGCACTACTAATAGTGTAGTAAAGTAAAAAACCTATATATATTAGTCATCATATAACGAGAACATACAAAAACATACAAATAAAACAAAAAACAAAGAACAAAATATTACAGAGTAAAAAATATAATCTTGTATTGCTGATATGGCACTCAGTCGAAAAAGAAAGAAAAAAGATTCTCCTCCTTTTTTGCGGAATCAATTCATTGCCAAGTATACGTACGTTTGCAAATGACTTCATCGATGGAGGTTCCGCACATGACGGAATCCATATTTTAACATCATAATCTAATCCACTTGTAGCCAAGATGGGAATGTGTGGGTGTCCTTCCAAACAATTTACCTATAAAAATAAAAAGGTATTGTTATAGTTTCTTTGCAATTTTTTTTTATTAAAAAAGAAAATTTTGTGTTTATTCTGATCATAAGAAAATTTAAGACTCACAACTCCTTGTTTATCTCCTGCCATCCATTGTACAACAGCTTCTGTATTTTTGTCCCAAATAAATATATTACCACAATCGGATCCAGATATAACATATTCGCTTTTGGGCCCAAAGAAATTGACACCCTTTACTACAATCAAAAGATAATAACGTGATGCTTAATACCACCAATCTCTCGTAGTTATTTAGCAGGTTTGATATATTGGATAGTTTCTCAAGTTTAAAAAAAGCTTCAAAAATTGTATTATTTACAGAAAGAAATGAATTATAGACCAAAACATGAAATAAAATTAAATCTGGAGAAGTACAGATGTAACATACCAGTTGCGCTATTTCTATGGCCTTCGTATCTGTGAGCATAATTTACAGGTGTTGTAGACAGTCTATCAAATAGATATATATCTTCATCATTATACGATGCGAGAATTTCAGTCCCGTTGTAATTATATACAGCACACGTTACATGAGCGTGTTTGTTTCCCTTCTATAAAATTAGCAGTACCATAAATTTTAATTGCAAAACATAGGAAAGTGTAAACTAAAATTACTTTTTTTAATTGTGAGTACTGTTGTTACAAAAACTTTTATTGCGACAATAGGTGAGCTGTATAATGCAACGTACCAGATGATCAGGATATAATTTGTGAAGCGGCGTCGAAACTTTTCGCCGATCGTACACTCTCACGTGATGGCAACGGCCGCCGACGCAAAATTCATGACTATTAAAGGGATTCGAATGTATACTGTATAATTGCACTTCTGATGAGCCCTCTTTCACTACTAACAATCTGTGAATAAACAAAACATTTATTTAACATAATATTTTTATATAAGACATAAGAGAAGAACCATATAAAAAATACATATTTAGTTTTTAATCTTAAAATGTTTTCCTCTTTTTGTAACCTCCTAATATTTAACAATTTAAACAATATCAAAAGTACCTATTAGTTTTGACCGAGAGCTTATTTAATACAATGGCAAAAAGCAATAGCTAAGCTCACGGTCGACACCTAGTAGTGGATAAAACTCACATTCATGTGACAGCGGCTCACAAAATGTTAAAAAAATAGAATACTATAAATAAATATATAAAATAACATGTTTTTAGAAAGAAAAAAGCATAATCAAGAATAATTTCTAGTTTCTTAGTGTTTTTATCCGATCTTTTTGCATGAGACAAAAAAATGGTATTACAGGAAGAGAAATGAACCAAAAATGTTCCAAGATAATGATATATATTTAACTTTAACTTACTTGTTTGGTTTGCTCTCTCGAATATCTATGGAGAATACTCTTGCGTCTTCCCCAGCAGAGAGAACTACATGAGGCGTTTCATGATGCACAGCCAGTTTATGCGAAGGTCCACGATGTGCCGCCAGTTTCTTCGAAGTGTTATGTTTGATATCTAATAAACGTACCTGACCATCTCGAGCACAAGTCACCATGAGATACTCTACATCTAACGGCAACCATTTAGCCTAAATGCACGTAGTTAAATAAAATCAACTTGATAAGAAAGATGGAAAACACGTATGATAAAAAGAAATTACAATTCAGGAAGAAATGACCATCTTTAAGTAGTTATTGTTTCATTTAACATATATAACTATAAAAATACGTACTTGAAACATATTACTTGTGTGTCCACTCATAAACCAATGTTGCTTTTTTCCTCTTGCCCAGTCCCAAATAACAACTGTTAAGTCATCAGAGGCACTCGCTAGTAAATTTCCTTTTTGATTAAAATTCAAGGCATTTACGCAACCCTAAGATTAACAACCAAGTGTCAATATATGTAATATGCGTGATGCAATCTATTATTGAGCCCAATATACACAATGTAAGTAAAACAAAATAAATAAACAATATACCTGATGTTCGTTAAGATGATACATAAGTTTGAGACGTTCTACTGCATGTAAAGACCCGTAAAATCTTCTTTGAAACAATGAATTGCTACCTATTTGGCGATTTAAAACTTCTGGCACTATGCACCAATTAGGGTGCGGTTTCTTTATTTTTAGGCAATTTGGTACTTCATCAGCTAAATCATCGTTCTCTTCTTCCTCATCCCAATCCTCGTCGTTAGCTGTTCCCCAATCAATTGAATCATCTGTCAAAATGCACGATTCTATATCTTACTACTAATTTGATAAAGATATTAATGTATCAATTACCTCTTTCATCTTTGTATCGATCAGAACCATCGTTAGATGTTTCAGATTCTTCTCTGTGAGCTCTTGTATTTTCGTCTACTGGCTCATTAGCAGATTCATTTCTAGTACTGCAAGATGCAACATTCCCTGAAAAAAGAATTAATTATTTATATTATATTCATACATATAATATAGATATATATAAATAATAAATAAATAAATTACCTTCATCTGTGTCAAGTATGGAAGCTTCTCTTGCTGTCTCATTATATAAGACATTCCAAGAACTATCTTCATTGTCACTTGTAATGTTTCGCCTCTTACGATAATTTCGTTGTTTTACTTTTGATTTGGTTTTTTGAAATGTTACTGTGTCGTCACTCATGCTTCTACCACTGTCATTTAAACTCTTGTTCAACTTCTGACGTTTACTTGAATCTTCATCTGAACTGTCATCTGATCTTTCAGTCGATCCACTTTTATCTGAATGAACTTGATCTTTTGATATACTTCTTTTAGTTTTATTCTGATCTGTGTGACATGATGCATTTGATTCACTGGCATTAGAAGATGAACTACTATGTGAAGTAGTTGCTTCTGATGTATTAACTGAATTAGCAAGAGCACAGAAAAGTCCTTTAGACATTTCTTCAGTCTTGTCAGATTTATCAACTGTCATTTCAATGTCGTCTTCTGTAGAAAGTTCCATAGGTTCTTGCATTTGTGTACTTTGTACAGTTTTGGTGTGATTACAATCAAATTCTATTGTATGACTAGGATCTTTTAAAATGATAGAATTGTTTGCATCTTCCGAGATATTTGCAGTTTGCAAAGTACTTGGTTGAATCTGTTTAGATTTTTCATCTTCACAATCATTTCTGATGGGAAGTATCACTTCAGAAATATCACTAATATCTTGTGTTTTATCTTTAGAATCCATAATTTTAATATATATCTATAGTATCAAATAAAGTTTTTTTTTTTTATTTTTCTAGAATATTGGAAATCATTTCTTAGAAAAGATGAAATCTGCACTATTAACCATAACGTATTTTTCAAACTTTATCTGCAAAATAAAAATATATAAAAGAGAAACGTAATAAATACTTAGCATAAAAAATAAAAGATATATAAGAAAACTTATATTAGGTACATTAGTATGTACAATCTTACTAAATCTATTTTATGAATAAACATTACATACACACACACACACACACACACACACACAGACATACATATAGACTAAACTAAAATACTTAAAAATAATAATAAGTTTCCAAAATAGTTTTTCAATGAAAGAGAGAGAAAATATTTCTTTTCATCATTAGATTAAGGCTCACAAAATATTTATCAATCTAAAATCAAAATATAACTGCCACATAACAGCTGTATGATATAACTTTGTTGCCTAAATAACTACACGTCGCAAAAACTATGTTAAACATTTTTTTTGTAAGTATGCACTATTCGAAGTATGTACAACTGTTGATTTAATTTTATTACGACTGTCGTTCGTGTGCAATACAAACCTGTTATCAGCAAAAACTAAAAAACTGCCATACGTGTAACATCTATCGCAGATGTTGATTGCACAGAAGCAAGATTCGTAACAACAAACGCGATTTAATTAATATCTGCGTAATTAAACGACGTTACATAAAACTCGTCGTTAAAATTAATCGTGACGAATTTTTTTTTAAACTGAAGTTATGTGCTAAAATGGCCAGCATCTACGTAACGCGTGTGCATATATACAACATCGTCTGAAACTGTCTTTTCTACCCTCGTTAAGGAATATTTCGCAAAACGTGAGTGCTTTGCGACGACTCACTATAGCTCGCAACTCAAATCCAAAACAAAATAGATTACGTACTCGCTCTGTGTCGAATACTCACCTCGAAATTTTTACTCCACTGAAACTCGACGATGCTTGACGGCTGTATTTAGTTCAGTTCCGTTCACGTTTGTGCTGTTCGTAGTTGTATGTGTAAACGCAGCTTTAAATAATGACAATATATATTTACGTACACACAAAAACGCAACCTCAGCACTTTCTCTCTCTCTCTGGCTGCTCTGGGCTGCTGATGGCAAGAAAGAGAAGAAGGGAATAAATGTGTACATACGTACATGTACCCGGGCGTGTTTATTCATTTTGCTGCTTTTCTTTAAGAACAGAGTGCTGATTGGTTATCATAATGTTCCCTGTACGCGTAATGGTCCTTGCACACTGAACGCGATGAACGATGAGGGATGAACACTATCCAATCAGAACTCAACTTTTCTCAACTTTTTCTATGCTCACAATCACTTCACTGTATAGTGGAGATTCACAGCGCCTTCGATGACTAAATGACAAAAAAGTAAAACATAAAAGTGAGACAGCTACAATACACAATGAAGAAAGAGACGGAATGAGTCACGTATATTGGCTGTGCCACTTGCACTAGATTATCATAATATCCATTTAACATTAACACACTTATAGCGTTTTCGACCCAATACGGATTGAATCGCTCCCAGAGCGATTAACGACCGTCACTTCATTAAATCAAGCAACAGGATTGGTCGATTTGCCAAATTGACGTCGGATTCAATCGCTCCGAGAGCGATTAAATCCGACCGGTCGCGAAAACGCTATTAAAGACAAAAATAATTTTATGTATATGTCACACAGTTCTGCTTCCATATTCTCATTGTACAAGTAAAAATTACTTTCATTAAGAAAGAGGAAAATACAGAAATTACAGAAAAATACAGAATATTAAATTTTATACATAAGAATACATAATAAACAAATATTTGATATTTATAAAATACCAAATAAAAAATTATCAATTAACCATAATATAATTGACAGCCAAATTATTTAATTATAATGTGATTCTACATATATAACTCACTTTTAATTTAATTAAATCAAATTAAATAATTTATGAAGATCAGAGTTTTCGCCTGTGTGGCAAATTTGAATTTGTTTATCGTATATCTATTAGCAAGATTAAGATTAATATTTTCTAAAACAAGAGCTTAAATTGCGGAAGTAGATAAAAATTATATATTAAATTAGAATTAAATTCAATTAATATAAAATTAAATAAAGAAATTACGTTAAGTTTTTGTATAATTTTGTATTTTGTTAGATATATATTTCATCTGTTTAATAAATAATTAAAAATTAAGTATTGCCGGCATTAGCCTTTATTTAAAATGTAACACGCTGAGACAACCCGATCGGTTTTACATCTTTTTTAAGTGTAACTTTGAGGACTTGTAATCTATAAGAAGTTCTAATCGAAAAAGAATAATCATTGTTTTACATGATTGTTTCATTTTCGAGATTCTACCGGCATTTCTTGAAGCAGCTATCGCTGGTTGACAAAGTGGGGTTTTAGTCTTTGATGACATTCACTTGTTCACAGTATATAAATGCAGGACAATGACCTAATTGCGTGTAGAACTCAACGTGCGTCTTTGGTGGTCAATAACCCTCGCGCACAATTTATATATTATTATTATATATTTATGTATACATATCTATATGTAACAAGTTTGAAACTATATATCGAATCGATTTTCGCTCTACTGATCTATACGTAGAGAAGGAAGATTATTTTTTCCAATAACAAATTGTATTGTGCAGTTTTATACGTTGCAGTCAACAAGAACATAATTTACAATGAAGGTAAGATCTCGCATCTCTAGTAACATGAAACACATCACACAAATTAGATATCGCTTATTACAATTGTAATATATTTGCTGGTACGTCATCTGTACTGCCATTTAAATATTTACTATAACAATTAAAGTAGATCAAAGTATGCTATTTAAATTGCCTGTGTTACAATATTTAAATGACAGAGAAGTAGCAAACATTCTATTTCTTCTACCGCTGACACTTCTGCTTCTTAGACAATTGAGTAAAATAACTCGGCAATTAATAGCTATATTATTTTAAAAATGTTTATTATCTTGACAAATATATTCAGCTGCAGCGCTTATAGCGTCCGCTAATGATCTGTTCAACACTTTAGTTAATACGCGACGCTTTATTATTCATTGTTAATAACAAAAAGTGTGTATACACACTACGTCGTTACTCCTAGACGTAGATATTTTCCGCAATTTGCGTTCTTCATTTGATTATGCACTCGTGTAAAGTGAGGGAAGAGAGCAACAATCGCACTCTGTTCGATTCCTTGTTTGAACCGGCCGCGAACGTCTCTAATTTGCCACAACATTCCGACGACAGTTTCCGCGCGTTTTCTTCTCGATCTTGTTCCTGTGAACTGGTTACGCTCGCTTTTTCCTCATCAAAGTAGCACAATGCCCTACTTTTGATGTCCAACTACTATTTGCAGCAATTTTCTCTTTACGCGCGCACACGTCGTTCGTAACGGTTGTACGGCCTCGAGAACTATACTGCAGACGTGTTGATATTGTAGTACCGCAAAGACAATAGATCCGTCGCGTGTAACTTGTCTTTCTTTCCTTTCTTCAACTTTCTGACATGTAATATTTCATGCATTCTTGCTCTATTGCTTGCTTCGAGATGAGAAGAGTAACAATTATATACTACGGAAATGTCAATTCAAAAAAACATATAATCGGTATTTCATTTATTATTTCCTTTTATTCTTCCACTCAATTTCGAACGCGTTTGCTTGCGCGTTTGCGTGCGCGTTTGCTTGCGCGTTTGCTCTTTGTTGTGTTGCGTCTGAATTCTTTTGAGAAGGTAACATAAACATAGACAGAAAATAAAAAATATATTTCATTATTAGACACTCGGTTGGTTTTGCTGGCTCCTGGTTGCGTTTGTCTGCCTTTCTGAGGCAAAGAACAAGATCAAAAGGCCGTTACCTTTACCATACTCACCTGTCGTAATATTGAGACGGCCTCGACCCATCAATCACAGAACATCCATGGGTAATACCATTTATATTGGTAATAATCTTTCCCATCAGAGAATACCTTATAAACATCCCATGCACAGGTAAATGTTTCAAAATAGACCTCTTTAATTATTATATATGTATATGTGTATTGTATGTATACACACACGCGCACGAATAACTTTAGAATTCGTCGACCCACGATGTACAATGCTCTGTCAATCACGTGGAAGAATCAACTTCCGATACGAGCACCTCTGAACAATGGCGTTAATTTACCGCAACGTGCTCCTGTCAAAGACTTTTATTCCATAAACAAGTTAGCGGAATATAGTCCGGAATATAGACCGGGACTTGTAGTTTTACCAACAATTCATCGAGAAGACATCGACGACGACAAAGGACCCATTCATACAATTCCCGCGCCAAATCTGAGCCTAGCGGCGAAACCTTACGAGTCGCTAATTAATTCGGAAGAGACCGCAAATCGTCGCCTAATGGCGACCGATTACAATACCACTGCGCAAAGTAAGTTTGTTTTTGATTTTTTAATAGTTAGCTACATCAGACAGTGTCGTTCGCTAAATTGAACATCACCATGACTCGATTGCGTTTAACGCAGATTCTATGACAAACAACTTTGGATTAGCTACGCGTGGTGATCACTTTTCGTCGCAAGAAACACGCCACTCAACGAGTCACCCGACTCTATCGCAACATCAGTACGAAGTTACCGAGAGTAATGACATGACTTTAAAAGAACATCGAATTCTCAACCCGACGGATTCTCGGTCACAAAATTTAGATGTAGCAAAGCTATATTCGTTCCTACTTAACAATCCTCATCAACAATCCGACTATTTTCTAACAAATCAGCCTATTCAATCAAATACAGATGTAATACAGCCGAATGTACAATTTGCTCACTCAAACGCGCCGCCGGTACAGACACCTCTTGATAGTTCTCTGCACGTCGGATTTCCGTCCGTTCAAACACCGTACACTACGACACAACAGGTTCCAGGAGATCTCCACGGTCATTCAACTCTGACAGGACCGTTCTCAGCACCGTTATCGGCTACGCAACTTTATGATCTATTGAACACTTCTCCACACAATGCGAACCAATATTCATCAGGTAATGACTTGTGTTTACAAAAACATGTATACAAACCGACACGGGAGGAAACTGTAACATGAAGTAATGTTTGTAAAGTTCATTACGTATAAATATTGTAACGCGCATATTTTGATGTTCATGTTTTGGAAAAAATTCTAAATTAATACTGATTATTAACGGAAAGAGAGAGAATCACGACACGTACATTCTTGATATGCTTATCAAACTATTGCATTCAATCTTGCAGTTTCTTCCTTGGTGAATTTTACAACAAATCGTCACGGTTTAAAAGCAAATGATATAGCTAGTTATCTTATCATTATTAGATCAGCAACACTTTCTCCAGCATCA
Organism: Pseudomyrmex cubaensis; assembly: GCA_014825685.1. Classification (NCBI taxonomy): domain Eukaryota; kingdom Metazoa; phylum Arthropoda; class Insecta; order Hymenoptera; family Formicidae; genus Pseudomyrmex; species Pseudomyrmex cubaensis. The sequence goes on from QVOA01024349.1 coordinate 65,519, forward strand.
ACTTGGCCAAAGTTTTCAACCTTATTTAGACGCGGCAATAAACTTTCCCCATCCACAAATGCAGTCTTTTAATTATGACGAACAGGCTAATCAGTTACTACAACAACAACAACAGCAGCAGCAACAACAACAGCAGCAGCAACAACAACAAAACCAAAATCAAAATGTTTTATTCGATCGAAATTATGTCCCGGAAAGTGCCATACCAGATTATAATTTAGATTCAGCGGAATCTTCGTTAGACATGCAAAATGACGTACACGAAGAACTGGCATACCCTGCGAGTGATATCGAGTTTGAAACCAATATTGGATATGACAACATCCATCAAGAAGAAACTCCGGCGGCATATGTCGATGGAGCAGCTGATAAGAATGATATATCGACGAAATTCTACACAGTACTTCCTAATAAAGAAGCTGCTGAAAAATTAGCCGTACTAGCTGCTGCTGGTAACATAAATAGTTATCTTATAGACCGGCTTCGCAAACAAGAAAAGGATGTACAAAGAAACAACGAAATACCGTTTAATCATAAAAACGATAATGATAATGATGGTGGTAGTGACGCTGATGATGATGTTCGTGATGATGGTGATGGCGATAACAACAATAACGATAATATAAACAAGCAGATAAAGGATGATCAACAGTGGGAGTATAATTTACAGAAATCACAACAGAAAATTCAGCAGGACCACCAAAATCAAAGTTATAAGATACAAAACAATGAACCTTTGCAAATTACGGTACCTGACAAAGATACTTACGTTAGAAGTAATGACACACTGCAGAATACCGAAAGCGACATGGATATAGAATATGAATACGAAAATGAAGAGGAAGAAATTAAAGATTCAACGCATGGCGCCATGTTATTTGATGAAAAAACGTTTTCTCTCGCTAATTCCCACAAAGAATTTGGTAGTCGTCTGAAAACTTAATGCGAGATAAGTGTATCTACATATGTGCAATAACATTTTTCAAGCGATTTAATTACGAGAATAAATCTATTGTTTTGCGACGTTGAGCCAGTCCAAAATTGATTGAAAAGTATAGTAAACCAAAAAAGCCAATATACAACATCTAATATACTTCTTATCTAATATACAACATCTAATAACTTCTACCACTCTTTTTTATATTCGAAAAAAATATTTGTATCGATATACTTGTAAAATATCTACGCTCAATTAAAATTTTGTACAAAACACGATACTGCTATGAAAAAAATATGTTGATTGCTGTAATTTAAAGTTTCAACATGCAAATATGTGTAATATTAAATTAGTTAATACACTACAGTCGAATTTCTCTCTATTGTTACTTTGTTAAGACCTCTCTGTATTGTGATTCTCTTTTTATCCTGACAGTTAAGCGCCACGTAATGAGGGAGGAAAAAATTATTTTAGAGAGAAAAAATTATATTCACAATAGAGAGAAACTCGCGATACGTGAAAAGAGATTCGACTGTCATGTCAATAATACGTAAAAAGTAACAATAGACTGTTTAGTTTTTATTACTGTACATTCGCAAAAGCAGAAACTTTACAAAGATATGGTGATTCGTAAAATTTCAATACACATAATATTTCTTGTATTAGATAAAGATATTTATTGATTTTTAATGTTTGAATTTTATTTATATATAGTGGCTGATTTTCAATATTCAGTGCGTATAACATGAAAGTTTTCAGTACTGGCAATGAATATCGAAACGCAGCCGGTTTAGAGAAATTAAAAAATACTACTACAAACAATCCATGAACCATGGCCTACCATTGTTTGTTAATCGTTTTGTGAGTATGTCACAACCGGTCTCAGTTACTAAAAGCGTGTGCTCAAATTGTGCCGACCACTGACCATCTAAAGTAACAGCGGTCCAATTGTCAGGCCATGTTTCATCCTTCCAAGTACCTTGAGATATCATTGGTTCGATGGTGAAACAATGCCCAGCTTTCATAATGCCCACTGCTTTGTTTTCTAGAATTAAATTTTATATACTTTTATAGAAGACATATATTATGTTGATATAACTGAAAAAAGAAATATTGATTTTTTTACATGCAAACACGAGTCAAATATGAATAACTCAGTAAAAATATTCAAAAACAAAATTTATAATTTTAAAGTAATTTATATTTAAATGGAGTAATATAAAAGAATATATAAGAAACTTTTCAACTTATATTTGCATGTGTGATCACTACTTTTTCAGTTTTACTACCAGTTTGGAAACTCTTCCTTATTAACATTTTATTATAAGAGATACTTACTGGCATAGTGTGGCACATTGGGCACAGTGTGAAACAAACGATGAATTCCATGACCACAATAACTACGAACCACACTAAAGCCATTAGCATGTGCATGCTTTTGAATTACATTACCAATTTCTCTGTACTTTTCGCCAGGTTTCACAATATCAATAGCTTTGGACAAGCACTCGTATGTCACTTCTACTAATTTCTTTATTTCCGGCTTTACATTGCCTATCAAAAAAGTTTCGTTCAAATCTCCATGAAAACCATTATGGTATACAGTAACATCCACTGAAAAGAATAATTAAAACGCTTAGGTTAGGTTACGTTTTGTAGCTGTTATTAACGTAATATTTTTGTTAACAAATACAGTACCATTACAAATATCACCGTCCTGCAAAGGTCGAGTATCAGGAATCCCGTGACAAATGACTTCATTGACAGAAGTACAACAACTGGCGGGAAATTGATAATAGTTTAACGGTGACGGATAGCAGTCCCTTTCAATACAAGCTTCGTGCACTATTCTATCAACCTCGGCCGTTGTAACACCTACGTCACATGTTTTTGCCGCCTCATCCAATACTTCTCGACCAAGCTATGCACAAATTAATCTGAAGTTACTGTATTTATAAAAATGATGAAGACATCAAAAGAATGATACTTTCATAGATCAGAAAATCGACAATCTGTGTTATTTAACAGCCATAACCTTGCATGCAACTCTCATTCCTTCTATCTCCTCATCATCAAGAATTTTTATTTGACCAGATCCTTTTACAGCTTGCTCACTAAGTGGTATCCCAGCTGGATGTAAGGCGTAATCTGGTCGCTTAATATACTCAGGAACCTCTCTACGTGGTTCCTTTTTGCACGGGCGTAACTTTCCAGTGTAATTGTAGGATGGCCAAGGATTATAAGTGTTGGAAATTTTGTTTCCATCTTCTCCTTCTAATTATACAAAATCATAAATTGTGACAAGTAAAATATACTCTTATGAGGCACACTTACTTGCTAGTTGATGAATAACTTTATGGGTTTTCCAACTTCCTTTAAAGCAATCCTAAAAAATTGAAGAGTATTATGTTAATTAACAGTATCTAAGAGCCGTCTTAAAAACAATGACGGAAATACAATAAACTAGTATTTAATAACACATGCAAACATTCAGAATAATATTTAATATGTTAAAACTGATCTTATATACAGTACCTATATAAAAATTATGTAAAAACTATTAAAAGATAGAAGGAAACTTTTTACAGTTGCAAGCAAACTCTTAGTTTGTTTACTTGTTGTTTTGCACATTTAATATGCATTATGTAATACGTGATGGAGAAAACAAAATTCAGAATGCAAGTGACTTGTTAAATCTACAATATAAATAAATGTATCTCACTTGACTACAGAAATATGAACCCTGGATGCCGAGCTTCAAGCAAGTTGGACATTGCAAACTTGCGACCGCATTGCAGCCGGGTGTCTCGCACATTCCAAGCGCTAACGACATTATTTATTTATATTTACTTTTTTTTTCTATCAAACCCGCGTGTAATGGCGTGTGACACAGCTGAACCAGGCAGAATCAAGCATCAAAGTTCCTTCCTTTACCGCGATCTTAGAACTTCCTTTTTCTGAAATAGCACTTTGCTCAAGCCCGGATCACACTACGGATTGCGAGCTCGATTACTGTTGGCGACTGACCAATGATGAATCAGCCAATCAGAACAAGAAAGAACTAATCTCAAGTTTAGTAAACTTTGTTTTGATTGGTCTAATTCCAATCTCTAATCTTTCGAGATCGAGTTATCCCCTTAACTTTCTCCTGTTTCCCTTACTCTTTGACATAAACTGCGCGACACTGTATTTGCGCATACAGATAGAAGTGAAAAAATTAGCTGACTGTCATACTCGACAAATTGACATAACGTCACTCCCTACGTATACAATCCCGTAACTCCAAAACGCAAATTTTAGAGAAGAGTAGTTTAAAGGTTTACAAATTCATGTTTTTCTAGTTAAGAGTCTTTCGGTTTTAAATTTTTATCTTTTTTATGAAGATTGTTTTTTAATATTTGGTGACCATAAAGAACATGACTTTCCAAGTGTCACCGTGCAATAAACTGAAAATCCCGTATGTAACACTTATGTAATTATACGTAGGGAGTCGACGATAAGTCCCAAAATAGATCTGTTCAACGCAGATTTTTGGTCCTAATCTGGACCAGGCTTGCTCAAAGTTTGATGCTCAATTCTCTCTCTCGAGAACCGGTTTTTTGCTTTTCTGTCTCTATCATTTTGTTAACAGTTTTAAAAGTAACAAATTCTGCATTCGATCTGTGATCGTCTTGACAAAATTAATCGCAGGCAAAAGCGAAATCTGTACTCGACAGCTCGTAAGATTATCATAAAACCATAACAGAGTACATTGTAAAACATTATGAAATATAGTGAATAAATAAAAATATTGTAAATATTGTAACATTTTTGTGATTTGTGAAATAAATTATTTTTTTTACAAATATGTTACAAATCTTACAATTGATATTGAAGATATAATAAAAATTGTAATATAGGATATAAAAGACAGTGAAAAAAAATAAATATTTTGTAAGTATATCTTCAACAGATATTCGCGGAAGGTTCTCCGGATAACGACATGAATTTACTATCGACAACCACAAGCAGAATTCCTAACAAGTAATATCTCACTCTCTTGTACATGACAGTAATCCGATACTTGTGTGACCGATATAGTTATACAGAGAGATATATGTAAAACACATGTGTTCCAGGATGCGGAATTGAATTATTATGTACACATTAGGATTTTGGAATATTTATATCAGTTTGTTCACACACACGCGCTGTTACCTGCCGCGATCCTCGTCGCCACTCAAATTCTATCTTTATGATTCTATTTGTGTAATAAATGCAGACCGACAAACTTCCTCAAAAAATCCCTCTACTAAGTTCCTTCCCTATCCTTCCAAACTTTCAACTCGCCGATAAATAAATATCACGAGGGAACAAAGGTCTAGAAGATACGTTTTAGAGTAAAATTTGAGTTCTCGTTCGCAGCTCAGATGAGCAACACCACATCTCAGCTCTCGATAATAAAGCACATCACAGGAAACATCCCGCATTTTTATTTCTTCATTACGTGGCTATCCGGCACGTAACAGCGCGCGCTCACGCACACACGCAAAAGAAATTTAACTCGCGCGTAAGTTTGCTATTTTTTAGGATACAATATAATGTAGATTTGTAAAATCCATTGTTTCAATTTAACATTGTTTACAATTAATCGAATTTGATCTATCAAAAATTATTATAATACGAAATTTTTTCTAATAATAATAATATAAATATATATGTGTATAAATTTTAGTTTGTTGCGTGCGTACATATGCGTGCATTGGTATAATGTGTAAACTCAGTAAATTATAAATCATAAATCAAACCGTAGAAAGAGGACATAATGTCTCTCTCTTCTCTCTCTCTCTCTGAATATAAATTACAGATTAGCGCACGTGCGTGCGTGCGTGTGTGTGTTACTTATTGTCGATTAATGTATGTATTTCCCTGTTACGGCTAATCTCGACATCAATGAGTATTGAATAATCTCTTCACAGTCCGTGCGTATCGTAACACGGAAGCTCGGTCAGTGTTTCGGCCACCCTCGCACTGGCCGTTTTGCGAGGGAGGAAACCGGTTGTTCCTGACATCCCTCTCTGTACGGATGTGTACACACACGCGCACGTATATAACTACATATAAGCCAACACAGAGAGAAAGACGCAAAGGTGTGTGCGTGTGGGTGCGCGTGCGCGCGCGCCCCCTCTTTCTCCATCCCTCTCTCGACTTAATACCAGTGCGAGCGCGCGCTTTCGAACGATGCGTCGTGTCTGTCGCGAGGAACGATCAGTCTGTTCTCCACATTCCCCATGTAAGGACGATCGTCGTCTGCTCCGTTCAACAGATCACGCCGTAAACTTTAATCGTATATTTATCACTCGAAATGAACGCGCGACGTGTCGCGACAAAGAGCGAATAACGTGGCTATTAAGTTGCAGTTAATCCGCGTGAACGCGAGAAGTATTCGCGATTATGCGACAACAATTTGTTCTTACTTACACGAAATGAAAGTGCATTGATGTAATCGATGATTCGGCCAAGTCAAAAATACAACGCTACGTTATTTAAAAAAAAAATTGGGCCCGGTATTTCTGTCTTAATATAAAAATGCATATATATGAACAATAGTAGGGCATCGGTTTTGTTATGAATACCACCTGGTATTCAAGATCGTTTTCGTCGTCGAGATGAAACCATTCTTGGTATTCACGACCATTTGTCTGCTGGTGAAAATCATCGATTGTCGAGCTGTAGAAAATGATAAATATCAACGCGATAAACGACGACGCAAGTTTTCTATCGAGGAGCTACTCACATCTAAGTTTTCGCATGCTATTACCGGAGATTTGGATATTGATATCTGCAAAGCTGGTAAGTTCCTGAAAAAAAAAAAAGAACGATACACATTTACACGCATGCACACACACACACACAAAAACTACCGTTAATTAGTGTATAGAAATCACGCGTTCTAATATCTTATGAATAAAACATCTATAATTTCATTATTAGGAATATTTAAAAATTATAAATTAACGCTCTATTTTTTATAAGATACAATAATAATAAAATTATAAAAAAGAGCCGTGAATTAGAACATTTTTTAAATTAATTAAAAAAAATTTAAGTTTTCAATAAATATTAATAAATATTGAATCTATCATACTTACATTAATAAATATTGAATCTATCTATTTCAATAAATATTGAATCTATCATACTTTATTAATGTAGAATATATACTTCTTCAAATATTAATAAAAAAGCATTTTTTTAATGTGTGAACAGTTATAATATTGCTTTCAATATAACACTGTACTTACTGCTATTATTATTGGAATGTATTTGCAATCAATCTAGAAAAAAAATAAAAATATAACAATACTGAAAATACAGGAGAGAGATTTCACACACACACACATTCCTCTCAATTTATAGGAAAAACCTTTATATATACAAGGTATATTTCAATTTTAAATGTCAGGTGTTTTATAAGCGTATTCTCATCGACTAACTATAAAAAAAAAAATTAATATAAATATGAATCTAGAAATATTTAATTTCTGAAGTAGACAATTTATTTAACAATATTAATAATTACTGAGTAATCTATCAGAACAAGCGAACTTAAACAAAGAGATTAAGATAAAAAAGAACCAACAAAGAAAAACAAAGTAAGTACGAGACAGAATTTTTTGTTACAAAAATTGTTCAAAATGGTCTCTTAGAAAACGTTTGATAACACTAAAACTATTTGTAATGTTTATTTAAAATTAAAATACACTTTGTACATATATAAGAAAGTACTTCTTCCGCTCAAGTATTTGCAGAATTTTCAAATACTTGTAATTTCCTATGTTCTAAACATTAAGGGAATACATTAGAAAGTTTTTTTTTACATGGATCAGTATACACCGTCAAAATACGTTTTAGTAATGAAGAAAAAGCACGCGTTGCGTTTCTTTGTTTGGTCTGGAAGATTGAAGGAAAAGTTAGCTACTCTCGCGCGGCGCGCGCGAACATCGTCAAGAGATTGCGTGTTCTCATAACTCTATAATGCATTCTGGCGCATGATGTTCCTAATGCACGCTCTCATCTCATATCTATACGTATATAACCCGCGAATCTCTGCTAAACTACGCTACATTTATCTTTGTCAATTCTTTGTATCATATCTTACCTCTGAAATATGTTACTTCTCACTTGTGTTGAATGTACTTTGAGCAATGTACTTTGAGCAACTTTATCAAATATATTAGTTTTTTTTTTTTTGTAAGAAAAGTTCGCTCTGTAATCATCAATCGACCGGTCGGTGTGCATTAAAATTGTTCTTTAGATGATTGCGTTACCGCTCCGACTGCACAAGTTTTTGGATCACATTTTTATACGATAAATATGAAAAGCATGCACATGCAAATGTGCTCTGTTACGTGCCGGATAGCCACGTAATGAAGAAATAAAAATGCGGGATGTGCTTTATTATCGAGAACTGAGATGTGATGTTGCTCGTCTGATTGTGAGCTGCGAACAAGAACTGCTCATCGTATCTTCTAGACCTTTGTTTCTAGGGCTCGTGATATTTATTTATCGGCGAGTTGAAAGTTTGGAAAGATAGGGAAGAGGAACTTAGTAGAGAGATTGTTTGAGGAAGTTTGTCGGTCTGTATTTATTACACAAATAGAGTCATAAAGTCAGGGTTTGAGTGGCGACGAAGATCGCGACACGTAACAGCTCGCACATAGATCATTCCTTATATTTGTAGGGTATGTGATCACATGTGTTATCACATGTGCAAAATGCGTTCTCTCTCGCAGTGGCATTTACATACATATACACACACACATACACATGTCTCATATACATGAAAATTTAATATCGTATTTTGAATAGATATCATAATACGCCATGTGACGTGAGATTTACCGCAAAGTGTGAAATTACATCGGTAATATGTGTGAGTACTAGCTCACTTCTGAAAATCTAAAGATACCATGAAAAATGTTGGAACTCAAAGAATTATCATCGTATCGTATTACAGACTCGCTGTGAATCGCACGCGCACGCAGTTTAACAAACTGTATAATGTATTTTTTTTATTTTTTTACACGATCGAAAACATTCAAGATTTCATCTCCGTACGTGAGTGTTGCGGAACAAGAAGCAATATTCGTTAATAGACACTCTTTAATTGTTACCAGTCGATTCTCTGCTAAGTTTCGATACGTCATGCCTCGGTTTCCTTCTGTTCGTCCGATTATCAACGTTTGACGATAACCCTTTAACCTCTGACACGGCTCCGGCACGCAATATGTGCGGCCTTTTTGTTTCTTTCTAGATGAGAAACAACGAGAATTTCAGATGTCTCACCACTTATTCTCCTCATCGTGTGTGTCTGCGACGTTAAACTTGATGCTGAATTTATTTTCTACACTGTGCTTTAACTTATGCGTAGAGTTTTAGAAACGCGCGCATACGTAAAGAAAATTACTTAACGCTCAATTTAGACAAACGTGAAACCGTAGTAGTATTCACTCGAATCAAACTCAGGAAGTAAAAAGATATGCAAACGCTAAACGTGATGAGGATTTATCACTCGGGATTAGGCCGAATACTCATCTGGGAATGAAAGACGGACGATAACAAAAGAATAAAGAGAGAAGAGGATTAAAATGTCCACTAGAAATACTTGTCTCGTCATTCACATTTCTTAATCGACTTGAAATCAATTCTACATACACACAAGCCCTCTCTCATCATTACACAATAATTACTATTTATAGAATTTATAGAATTATATTGAAGAAATATTGTAAGCACACGCGCGCGCAAAGAAATGTCATTGGAACCAAGATTAGTCGCGCAACAAAATAACAAAAGTAATAATCACCTCGAAGAGAATGCTATCGCTTCTTAACACATTCACTTCGTGTAACGAAGAGATATAATTGTTTTAAGATTGAAAATATCATCCGAAGAACGAGTTTCTTTGTAAGCGGTCTCTTTTCTTGTAATTAATATTCAAGATTATGCTCATTCAATGTTGTATTTTCGTACAATAATTAAATATTAGCTCATATAGCATAGCTCGCCATTGATAATGATACGATATACGGACAGATGTCAAAAAGTCTAAGTGAGCAAACACAGTGTAAAATTTCCACGGTTTGGATGATCTGCGCGAAGACCAGTGTTACAATTTTAGATAAATTTACGAATAAATCGTAGCTCACCTGATAATCATAAGACAAATGTGTTTTATGAAAATTGCAATTCTCTGTTTCAGCATCTATAATCTGTATATCCGTGTTTACATATCGCTCGTATACATATATGTGCATCGTTGCGATATTCAAAATTACGGTGAATGACCAACTGTCCGTATATAGTGAACTGTTATAGGTAGCACATACATGCATACTGTAACATATATATGAGGATTACGTAAAAAAAAAACGTATTTATGTCAAGTCATATTTCTAATTATTATTCAAATAAAAAACGTGCTTGTACGCGTTGGAATTTGTTGATTTAGTGCCTTTACAGGAATTGTTGGCAGGAATTTTAAAACTCTCACACTCGTGATCTCGATTTATTCGAAATGCAAACTTTTTCGTTCGAGAACTCCGTTACCGTCGATTTCTAGCATCGTGGACGCAAGCCCTTACACACTGCGAACGAAGAGGGAAAGTACTACGGATTCGTTGGGATTCAGCACAGAGAAGAAAGAGAGGAGAGCTCTAATGTGACATATTGTGTAGAACGAAATTTTTATAATAAAATTTTTTTTTATGCGGAATAAAATTTTTATCTTACAAAGATATATATTACACGTGCGCATGCATAATAGAACTGTAGACGGTTTACACTTTCAAATATGTACGTCGGAACGTTCTGGACGGATTTGACGCAACATCACATGTCTCGGATGCGACGTTTGTCTCGATGGTTTTATTACGCGTTATTCTCGTGTTGTTCTTGTTTGACGTTCTTTAAAAAGTTGAAGCGTGCCTTCTCGCGATTGGCCTGTTGAAAGACAGGTGAGCAGAGTCTCGTCCTAGCAATCGAGTGAGGGACCGCGTCGAGTCCGTCCCGAGTTTCGCGATCCGCGTGCTTTTTGAAAAAAAAAAAAAAAAAAAAAAAATTTTTTCAGAGAAACAAACCGATCAATTACAAAAACCAATCCCACAGAATATAACAAGTAATTTTGTATCTTATAAGAATATAAAAAGATATACAGAAACTAATATTGCACTAAAAACAATGAGAAAATGATGGCACAGCAGAGACACATTTGAGCGCTATCCGATAGCGTTAATGAAAAAGCAATAATGTGACTTGGGAAGAGAGAGCGCAAATCACGACATTGTTTTGTCTCGATTATAACGTTAGCGAGAAAAGAAAATATATACACGACCAGAGTGCTTCTTCGCACTTCGCAAACTCTCTCACCGTAACGAGAGAGAAAGAGACGAACAGAATAATAATTGATAAAAAAAAAAGAGTAAAGCAAAGCGTTTTATTTAATTTAATTAGTAAAAGCCAATGTCGTAGCGGTTGTGTATTTTGTCATCGCACTCACGATGGCGATTCAGAAAAAAAAATGGAGAGAAAGCAGATATAAAAGTTGATGTCAGTAGTGTACGCGAGCGTTTAATCCGACACGATAGAGACTCAGTGCGATGCGAGAGGCTTCTCCATTCGAATCAATACAGCACACACACTTGTACAAATACTCACGTAATTCGCGGACGTACATATGTAATACACGATATAGTAATACGATACACCGTATTAAGTTAAAAGTGAAAAAATATTATAGATATTTTTCAATCTTTCAATTTGTGCATTATTTCTCTCAATTCTTCGTCTCTTCTTTTTATTTTTTTTTTTTTTTTATTCCTCGCATCTTACAAATATAAATTAACGAGTATGTAATTAACGGTAGCTTATGGAAAGTAGATTAGTATCCGCTCCATTCTGAAGTGTTCGGTATATCTTCTTCCTCTTGCTTTTTCTTCTCCTCCTTTTCCTCTCCTTTTTTTCCTTCTCTCTCTCTCTCTCTCTTTCTCTTTCTCTCTTTATCCGTCTCTGTCTGTCTATCTATCTCTATCTGTCTATCTATCTGTCTGTCTGTCAGCCTGTCTCATATCTCGTGTGCTTTTGCAAATGTCCTGGAAATGGAAAGGACGCTTCTCAGATCGATTCGGAGATTGGAACAGTTCATCGACATCTCGATTGGCGCTCAGCCATGATTTCATGATATATACGACTATAACACACTCGGATATTATCTCTGATATTGTTTTATTTAGAAAACGTTGTTTTTTTTTTATAAAAAAAAAAAAAAATATTTTTCAATAAAATTTCTAGAATAAAACAGACACAGGATCATTTGTTCTGTGACTTTCTTGCGTTTCAACGAGATCATTTTGCTGCGTAAGGAGAAGAAGAAAACATTTGAGAGAAGACAATTTTGAGATTAGTTACAAAATGTTTTTTTTTTTTCGCTCGTGTTACGCGTAGCGGTATCGATGCAAATTTATGTAAATGCTTTCGCCTGAATAGCACAAAATCACCGATTCGGAGTGGACAGAGGTTTGGCATTATATACGCGGTTTGTAACCGACTGCACTGTGTATACACACGCATTCACATACAGAAGCTATACAGGGCCGCATCTACTATTTTCTACATATATATAATTTTTTTTCGACAAATATTCATGTGGCTATTTTATACATGGTGTAGATAAAATATAGCCATTGTGCCAGACATTTCCTCCTACAACTATTACACACGTTGTTTCCAAGTTGTACGACCAAGCAACTATGACAAAGAAACGATTGTATGAAATTCCAGAAAGTATAAAGAAAGAAGAACTTATCAAATAATAATATAATACGAAAACAGTAGCAATTGTAGCGTTAATTTATAACGATACGTAAACAAATTTAATATTTTTATAATTGATTTTCTTGATGAATAATTTATTTTAATTTTTTTATATATAATTTTTTTATTGTTTAGTAAGAAAATATTGCACAGACTTCGCATGCACTTTTTTTTGATAAAGAGAAACTACAGCCCTGCAACTAAAAGCTACGAGGCTGTATTTACGGATATGTTCTCGTGACGGGGTGGCGATTTCAACCTCGTTAATATTTGCCAAGGTGTGATCATATATCTGTGTATAGGGTGTTTACGCATGTGCATATGTATGTACGCGTGTGTCTAATTAATTAATCGAAATGGGCACCAACACACTGGAACGCAGATCCCGGCGTCGCAGATTGGAAGAATTCTAATTTATTACGCGCTCGCGCGTGTGTGTATGTGCGTGCATGCAATCAAAATTCGTTAAGGCATCTGATTACTCATTTCAACCATAATGAATTATAACGTCAGAAGCGAGAATTAAATTTTTGTCTTGCTCACATTCAAGAGAGAAATATAAGCTAGTTTTTTTTTCTTGTCACTACCGCGGTATTCAAAAGCACACACAAATTCGTAAAATCTTTCGAAAACTTTCTTTTCGAAAAGAAAAGAAAGCGTAATTAAATTCAATTTTTACACATATGTATATGTATATATAAATCTTGTCACATAAGGCTTATTTTTTTCTAAAAATCACATTATACGTTGCAGAATTACATACGCTTTCGTGTTACTGCAAAATAAAAAAAGAATGAAATTTCTTGAGAATTTTATTAATTTATGCTTTTGAATACCGGTAGATGATTTGTAGAAAAAAATTATTTCGACGTAAGTTGCAATAAAAGTTTATGTTTTTCTCCTTTAATAAAATATATGTATCTAGAATAATATACACACACATTGCACAAATAATTTCAGGTGGTTTTTCTGGTGACATTGCATTGCCAAATATCAAATACGATACAGAATGGCGCGAACAAAAATTAAATAAAACATATCTGGAAGAATTGAATAAGTACAGAGAGGAGATATTAAATGAAGGTCTTCAAGTAGAGGAAGAAGGTCTTACAGGTGAATACTATACTAGTTTAATATGTCAGTATTATTTTTTGTAGATGCTAAAAGTTGACTGTTATTTCAGAGATTCTTCAGTTTAAGAGCAAGCACGATGCTAACAAACAAATGTTCCATGAACATGACGAGATAGTCGTTCAGGAGAAGCCAAAGCAGATCATGGTAGACCGCAACCAATATGACATGGGTAGCGAGTCTAATGATGGCCTCCGCTTTGGTGCTAGAAACGACGGTACTAGTTCTACGGTGGAAGATGAGGGTTTCGAGTTGAGGTACACACACACACACATGCATGCATTTCGATACAAAGAAACTTTAAATATCAGAAGTTTAATTTATAAATACACGTGCTTCTTCTGAAAAATACGTATACTTCATAATATTCTGATTCGCAAAATATTATGGTGCAACAATATGTTTACGTGCGTGTAAACTGTGAAAAGAAAAATGATACTAATTGACAGTTGTGCTCGCGCTAATAGATTAGACTCCTCGAATCCTTCAAAGAAGAGCCACTTTGGACAAGAAGCTCATCGGAAACTTTCAAGAACGATGTCAGTAACGGAATCAATGAAAGCTAGACGACAATCGACTGATGACACCCCTCTTAAAGTTTTATCCTCCTCACCTTTTACTACTGAACCTAGTAAATATGTAAGTCACGTATATACAGACGGCATCAAAGAAACGCTTACCGTACGACCCGAAACGAGTAGGCAAAACTTGTCGAATCGCCGACGCCGACGACATCATCGTAGAAGGTAGGAAAAACGTAATTAAATTCAGTTTGTGTGTGTGTGTGTGTGTGTGTGTGTATGAGTATATAACATAATAGAAATTTCAGCCAAAAAAAGAAAAACTTCATACTTAGAGTCGCTAATCAATTAATAACAACGATTATGTTGTATATCGCGATTTGACATAGTTTTCTGTTCTTTCACTTGGCTATTGGCGAGCGCATCAATTTCAAAATATCGTTAACAACAATTTTCACTAGCGGAATTATTCCACAGTAGTGGTCGTCATTGTAAGGCTGAAAAATGGATTTTGACACTACCCTTTCGGATCGTTTCAACCTTCAAACTGTCAATAATGTGTTAATATATTAGACAGCAGTCGTTTATATCGCGTGATGCTCGACGTCATTCGCGTATTACCGTGAAAATTCTCGTTGCGTGCGTTATATGAGAGAAAAAAAAAAATTATATATATGTATGTATGTATATTACATATAGTTAAATGGAGACGTATGAAAAATTTTTCTTACGCTCTTTACGTAGGTATTTCATTGAAAGAAATTAATTTGGGTTTTTTATGATCTCTCTTATACATGTTATATACCAATGATGCGATAAAAGTCCAATTGTATACGTAGCATATATAATTTGTGAGACATATTCAAACACATTGATCATAATAAACGAAAAGCCATAAACAAGATGACTGAGTTTTCTGATTCGTGCGGAAACAATAAATCTCGTTATTTTATCGAGATTTACGGAGTTTTGGAAACAAACGGTCTATTTGTATGTGCTATTTACGTTTCTTTTCTAGAGCTTCTGCTAATCCGTCTTGCGTACATTACGTATACATACTATTCGCAGGTCCAGCAAGGCAAAACGTTCCATTGGACGTCTCTCTAGAGCTTCGGGAATCACCATGCGATCATGTTTCATATTATCGGATGTAGGCCGTAAACACGCGCTTTCGTAAGCCTTTTTCAAAGCTCAATCTACGCGTCCGATACGTTCCCCAATCCCCCTATATGTATATACTGCGACCCCTTCGTATTTTCACCCCCAAGGGATTAGCACATTGATGTATAATACGTACTAGATATATAGATAGATAGATAGATACATACATATATATATATGTACATATATATAGAGAGAGAGAGAGAAAGAGAGAATGCGTATGAGTGTGCATGTGTGTGTACATACGCCAAAA
The DNA here is from genome assembly GCA_014825685.1 of Pseudomyrmex cubaensis. Lineage (NCBI taxonomy): Eukaryota > Metazoa > Arthropoda > Insecta > Hymenoptera > Formicidae > Pseudomyrmex > Pseudomyrmex cubaensis. The sequence continues at coordinate 81,375 of QVOA01024349.1, forward strand.
GCTTTGGTGCAAAACGCAAAAACCAATATTCAACACGTAACGACAAACTGTGTTCTTCAACTTATCATTCTGTTTTTCACGTTACAATGCTCGATTGTACTTGAAAAATAATGATTGATTCCATGGAGATTGATTCTCTTCGTTCGTGACGAAATACCAATGCATCCTCTTAATTTCCGATCTCACGATAAAAGCGTTCGTTTTAATATTTTTGTTTTTTTTTTCTTCTTTTTGCCGAACAAATACACACGTATTACTGCGTTTAATTGTTTGAGCGCGCGCGTCTACGACGGTATCCCGATGCTATCTCGAAGTAGCAGTACGACGCGGCTGCTCTCGCAACAATGGCAGTAGGCCGCAACGGCAACGAGCTATATAGAGGAAGCATGGTAAATGCATTTCGACCGGATTCATTAACGCGCTCTACTGTACTTCTCCTCATCTTCTCGCGATACTTACACACGGCTCACGTGCAAGAGACACGCTAATTAATTGTAACGCCCTACTGATTCAGAAACGCCTCGTCTAACAATAAGTGCTGTCAGTTGGGGCTGGCTGGTTGCCTGACAAGGTAGACTCGAGCAACCGACCGTGCCTGCTCTTTTTTTGATACCTACCTACCCTCTTTTTTCGATGACTGTCAAATATCGCGTGCGTGTCACGTGAATTATAATCAAACGTTATTTTGTATATAAAAAAAATTTATATACGATGTTTTTGTGCTGAGCTTCGAGAATCGTTTTCTATTTATCTGCGAATGTTTGTTTTCGAAAATCGGGAAAAGGCCGGGTTTTATGTTGAACCATCAAAATGTAAAAATGTTGTGCCAAATACAATAGTCCACGCACGTGTCAGTAATTCAGAAGGGATGCCCCCTGCCTTGTGCGAGAACAGCTGACTCGTTTGTCACCGTGCAACCCGAGACAGTCGAGCTCCGTGGTGAACGATGAGAGAGAGAGAGAGAAAAAGAGAGGGAGAGAAAAGAGAGAGAGCAAAACAAAACGGTTTCTCTTTTATCCCGAAACTTTTATACGGCTTTATATATAAGATAAAATTCCACGTCTCGTAGACTGTTGTAAACAACAGTCGGAATGCAAAGAGGATAAACTCATTGTCAGTGATAAAATCGAGAACAGAGAGCCACTGACAGGCGGATATTACTGTGTGACTATGCTTATTGTATGAACTTTACATCTCTCTCTCTTTTTCTCTCTCTGTGCTTATATACACAATTAGTCAAAAACTTTACTTATACTTTTTCAATATTTTCAATATGTTTTTCTCTCTCTTTCATTGGAAAAGCAATAAATAAATAAAAAAAATGTATATATGCAAAAGTATGTTCGTTTACATCCTTAGAGTTTTGCGAAGATGTCCTCACCCTCCGTGCAATCGACGATTACGCTTTACTGTCGACGATAATAACGCGTCGGATGAAATCATGTCCGCACACGACCGACGACTCCGTTCCATCGAATTCTACGACTTGGAACATAAAGTGAAACACTTGGCGAAGAAACGCAGCAGCGCGAAGCGCAATATTTTGAGCAGACTGCCACGAGCGGCTACCGCAAGGAAAGACCGAGTGTGGGACCACGGTGTAATTCCGTACGAAATTGATGGAAATTTTTCCGGCGCGCACAAGGCCCTTTTCAAGCAGGCGATGAGACACTGGGAAAATTTCACTTGTATCAAGTTTGTGGAGAGAGTGCCGAGAGAACATCCTAATTATATTCTATTTACGGAAAGACCTTGCGGGTGAGTTGTCTAGTGCACATCGCTGTAACACGTAATTTACACGTAACTTGTCTCACCATCTTTTATACACGTAACAAAAGTTCAACGGACAAGGGCGTCTAATCTAATGTAAAATACATATAAGTCTCATATAGATACGTCTGTATCTCATATAGATATAGATACGTCTGTATCTATATGAGATACAGACGTATCTATATGAGACTTATATGTATTTTACATTAGATTAGACGCCCTTGTCCGTTGAACTTTTTTTTGCTCGAGAATAACTGAAATCATATTACACGTAACTTTTTTTTTGCCCGAGAGAATAACTGAAATCATATTACACATAACGAAGTAAAATAAATCCATTTAACTTTTAGTAGCACACATCAATTTTCTCACATAAAGACAAAGAGCAAGCGCAATCGATGCTCGATGTGTTGAATATATAACACACAGAGTTTACTCTACGAACATATCAAACCTCCCACACACACACACACACACACACAGAAATGTCTTTTGCATGACAGATGTTGCTCATTCGTTGGGAGAAGAGGTAACGGACCACAGGCTATCAGCATCGGGAAAAATTGTGATAAATTCGGTATTGTAGTACACGAGTTAGGCCATGTCGTTGGATTTTGGCACGAGCATACTCGACCGGACCGTGACCGTCACGTGCAAATCATCCGCGATAACATTATGAGCGGTGAGTGATCTCTTTTTTAACAAGAAAGCTTGTTACTTATATCGGTTTAATTAATAAACCGATGTATATGAGAAATGTGTTCTTCATTCATTCAGCAAAGCATCTTATTGTCTCATCATGCGGTATGTCTCTTGCACACAGGCCAGGAATACAACTTTAACAAATTGACCGAAGAGGAAGTTAACTCGCTTGGTTTACCTTACGATTATGACTCTATTATGCATTATGCAAAAAATACTTTTTCGAAAGGTACTTATCTGGACACGATCTTACCGATGGAGACTCATGGAAAAAAGAGACCCGAAATCGGACAAAGAATAAGGCTGAGCGAGGGCGACATCGCGCAAACGAATCTTTTATACAAGTGTCACAGTAAGAATATCAACGTATTGCTTTTCGGGAATTTAAATAGTTTTAAGATAAGAGCATCGATTACGAATAGATATTGATCTGTGGACGAGAAAAATTTTGTTGATCTTTTTTGGTGTGTGCGTGTGTGTGTGTTTGTGTGTGTGAACTAATTAAACCACTATATTGGTGACATACAAAAGTAGAATATGTGCGTAAATAAGTAAAGCGTGCTATTTTATGTGAGCACGCTAAAAGTAAAATTTTCTCTCGCGTTGAATCCCTACTTTCTAAAAGATGCTGTGATCCCTGACAGTTTAACGTCAATGAAATGTAAATCGATACGAAAATGAATTCGCAGAATGCGGCAGGACCTTTCAAGAGAATAGTGGTACTTTTGGATCGCCTACCCATCCGAACAATTCCCCACCCATAGAGGGGGAACTATGCGAATGGAGGATCACGGCAACGCACGGCGAACGTATCGTTTTGAATATCACGTCTCTCGATATATTCAAAAGCGATTATTGCCATAGCGATTATCTGGAGATTCGGGACGGATATTGGCACAAGAGCCGTGTGTTGGGTGAGAATTTTGTGCATTATTTTTTCTTTCTTGTTTTTAACTTTGTATACACACTTCTCTGTTTTTTTTTTTTTTTGCGTGTGATATTTTTTTCACGCTCTCAGGTAGAAAGATAAAAATGTCTCGAACACCGTGCGAGAGCAGAGCTCTCAGCGGAGCGATTCAGCTCTGCGAAAGCGCAGCTCGAGAGATTCTATCTCGAGGTTCTAATTCGCTAATGTTCTCCGCGCGAAATTCGCCGTGTATATAATTCGTCGCGTTCATTCAATTAATTTAATTCAGGTCGATATTGCGGCAGTGGCAAAATGCACGAGCCAGTGGTGTCAAGCGCAAGTCGCATGCTGGTAACATACGTGACGTCCAGCAGACAGAATGGCCATCGCGGTTTCACGGCGACTTACGAGGCCGTATGCGGCGGCGACGTCGAATTGGACGGTATTGGTCATTTGGAATCGCCGAATTATCCGGAAGAATATCAATCCAGTAAGGAATGCGTGTGGAGGCTTTCCGTGCCTCAGGACTATCAAGTAGCCTTGAAGTTTCAATCTTTTGAGATCGAGAATCACGACACGTGCGTGTACGACTACGTCGAAGTGCGCGACGGACACGGCGACGATTCCCCTTTAATCGGTGTTTATTGCGGCTACAAGATACCGCCAGACATCAAGTCAACGGGGAACAAGCTGCTCGTTAAGTTTGTCAGCGATGGTTCCGTGCAAAAAGCTGGCTTCTCGGCAACCTTCATGAAAGGTATCAATTTCAAGTTGCAATTTGCTTTATGTTCTTGTTTTACGTTCTCTTTTTTGCTTCTTAATATGTTCACGCATATCAACGACTAACAGGATAACACCAACATAAAATCAACACACACATACACACACACACTCACACACGTATGTACATCACAATGTTTTTTACAAGTAGCATGATTATAAAGCGCGCAAAGTATATATATTTCACAATGAAAACGATGCTGTTTAAGAATTCGACGAGTGCGTGTCGACGGATCACGGTTGCGAGCACGATTGTATCAATACTCTCGGTGGATACGAATGTTCTTGTAAAGTTGGTTACGAGTTACATTCCGACGGCAAGCATTGCGAAGGTAAGAGACGCGTTTTTTTTTCTCTCACAAAATTTTAATTCAAGTCAATGTTTTTTTTCTTTCACGCGCGCGCAAACACATTTTTCTAAATATAAGAAAGCTTCTCATCTTTCTCGACAGATGCTTGCGGTGGATATTTTGACGATGATAACGGCACTATTACGAGTCCGTCGTTTCCCGAGACGTATCCAGGTAACAAAAACTGTGTCTGGGAAATTGTTGCTCGACCTCAATATCGCATCACTTTAAATTTCACGCATTTCGATCTTGAGAGCAACAATGTGTATCAGGAGGAATGCGAGTACGATTTTGTGGAGATTGCGAGCAAGCTCGGCGATGACGTTCTCAGGAAGCACGGGATATTTTGCGGCGCGCGATTACCCCCACTGATCACATCCGAAGGCAATTTTATGAGAATTACCTTCACATCTGATAACAGGTTTCATCCCGTTTGTTCGCATTAACTCCGTTATTTCTGTTTCTGTTTTTTTTTTTTTTTTACTTCGATTTTTTGATTCTATAAAGCAAAAGACAAGTGTTGTTTTTTTTTTTTTTTCATTCAACGCAATGTTTAATTTTGAAAACGTGATGACATTCAAAAGACTTCGTTAATCACAAAAATTGTCTTTTACTCGTATGAAAAAGAAAACTTAAAAATATAAATAAATAATAATGCGTGTACTTGAAATTTTCAATGCAGAATAGAGCTAAAAAAATAGAACATAGAAAAGTTAGATTTTTGGAAATGTTTTCTGTAATAACAAAAAAACGCGCGCGCTAAATAAAAATGTAATCTTTTCGACGGTATAGACACATTCAAAATACGAAGCATTTTTCAAAGCGTTATTTTTTTTACATTATACATCGTCTTGCAATTTTAATACAACAATATATGTTATAAATATCGGCATATATTCGCGCTAAAGTGCTCAATTGTTATTTGCATTACACTGTTTTATTGAACAGCGTCCAAAAGTCGGGCTTCGCTGCCGTATTCTTTACGGACATGGACGAATGTGCCAATAACAACGGAGGGTGTCAGCACGAATGCAAAAATACGATAGGTTCTTATCAGTGCTCTTGCCACAATGGTTTCACGCTTCACGAGAACGGTCATGACTGCAAAGAGGGTGGTTGCAAATATGAGATCACCGCGCCCACGGGAACGATCACTTCGCCCAACTACCCAGATTACTATCCCGGTCGTAAAGATTGCGTTTGGCATTTTACAACGAAGCCTGGCCATCGAATAAAACTGGTTTATATTTTTATTTTTACACAATTTTGCATCTCTTTAATATCACAAGAGTAGCTCTTCAATATCTGAAAAGTAGTTAAGCGAAAAAGAGAAATAACAAAAAAACAATTTACGAGACGGTAATTTCCAACAATGTTTTTGTAGATTTTTAAAGTGTTCGAGATGGAGCCACACCAAGAATGCGCATACGATCACATCGCTATTTACGACGGAGATTCGCCGGAGAGCATTACCCTGGGCAGATTTTGCGGTACCAAGGAACCTCATCCAATTCTCGCAACGGGCAATCAAATGTACATGGTTTTCAAGAGTGACGAGTCCGTGCAGAGAAAAGGATTTCTAGCAGCACATAGCACAGGTGAAATAACAATAATAACAGTACGAGAATCACGTAATGAGAAAATATTTTGTAGCTCGAAAACGCGGTGAACACTAATAGCGAATTGACGTTGTCATAATAGAGCAGATATTCGTGAGTTGAATATCTGCTCGTAAAAATAATATAGAATATTTCTTTTCTCCGTATATTCCTTTTTCCTAAATGTTTGGTTTTACATTCTTGCCGTTGCAACAAAAAAAAAAGGTGATTTTTATGACCGACCTTTTTCTTTCGTCAAAAGTTTTTCTCTCTTGTCGCTCGTCCCGAGCGACCAAGAAAATTTATGACCTAGTCCCAAAAGTGAATCCATCTGGATTTTACTGCGCGCATATGCGCTTCTCGGTCCAAACTTGACGCTACGCGAAAGTAAACAGCGCTGTGCTATATCTTAGAACGCGTGTTACAGCTTGCGGCGGTCATCTCATGGCAACGGACAAAGTAAAGCATTTATATTCTCACCCGAAATACGGTTACAATCATTACGATCACGGGACTGATTGCGATTGGACAATAGAAGCGCCACTTGGCAAAAATGTTCACCTGTCGTTTCTCGCATTTCAACTCGAATACGAAACCGGATGTAATTACGACTTCGTCGAAGTCTTCTCCGGTTTAGACTCATCCGGTCCACTGTATGGACGATTTTGTGGTAACCACGTAAGTAAACGCGATATTTACTCAACAAGATAATGTAAATAAATAATTTTTGTATTATTTAAATTTTAAGTTTATATAAAAATTGCATATCGTGTAAATTGCAGAATACTACCGATTTTATCTCTATGAACGAAGCTCTGCTGGTAAGATTTCGAACAGACGATACAATTTCGTACAAAGGATTCGTAGCTATTTTTGTAGCAGTCGATCGGCAAGACAGCGAAGAAAATCTTGGCGGCGAAGAAGATGAGGATTAACATATTTGATTTCTATCTCCAGTTCTTTAATCAGTTGAGATAAAAAAAAAGAATAATAAAATTTGAGTTTATATTATTTTTAATAAAACAGGGGAAAAGTTGCACGAGTAATATATACATACACATATATATGTGTATATATATTAGATATGTGTGACTTTTATATTTATTGGAATTAAACAATGTGTTAGAACAAAAGATCTATCATATCGAGAGAAAAAAAATCATTTCGTTGAGCAGTCAATTGATTTTATCGAGCTAACGCGCACACATTCATTCGCTGTAAGATCTTTGCATTTCGTGTTATAAATGAACATGCCGATTTGTGCAATTGATTTTTTAAGTACGCATAACAAGACTCTGTGTATACCTGTATGTGTGTGTGCGTGCGTGTGGAAGAGAAGAGAAAAAGAGGATAAAGCCTACGACACACGGATGCTTTTTTTTTTCGTGCTAGAATTAGACAGCATGCAAGCACCAGAATCGACAAGTCCGCAATTTGAAATGTGTCAAGAGAACTGTCAAATCTTCGTGGTGCTCGCAAGCTTAAGTTTGGTATTTAATACTGCATTATATGTATATAATAAATTAATTATATTAGACTTATTCGCGTGCCTAAGGGTCGGTCGGAATTAAAAGCGAATTCCGAGTTGCTATATCTACAAAAGAGAGAAAAAGTTACCTTTACTCTCAGATAATACATATCGTCGTATGTAATATATGTCGTTCCATTTTTTTTTTTTTTTTTTTTTTTTTAATATTTCTCCGTGAGAACTTTGTTTTATCTCATTCCTCTGACAAAACTTGTGAGTGCTATAATACAACCGGATTTTGCGATTTAGCGTTTAAGACGTTTTGATAAATACAAATTAATAATAGTGCACATTTGACTCCAAGATTTCTCACGAATTGATTTTTCTCTATTTTGACCATTTTTCTCAAAAATCGCCCGAAAGACAATTTTTCTGATTAAGAATATTTTGATATTATTTATTACGAATATTTGATATTACCTATAGTGTCCGCGCGCGCTGTTTCCGAATTTTACCCTCACCATGTTTATGTTTAGGCCGACCCTTTTTGGAACTCGAGCATCGTTATCTTTACGACGTGTCCGAAACACCTGTCTCACTTTTGTCGGTATAGAATAAAGATGTCTCGCTCACTCTTAATGCGCTCTCTGTCTCTCTCATCGTATACCTTTTGTATGTACGTACACAATACACATACCTGTTTGACGATCTCGACCTGCACGAGTACAAACAAAAGGTAGTTGTTTCCCGCGGTTCTTCTGTCAAGTGACAACAGTATAATTGATTACTTTAGCTACCCCTGATCTCAAGTCCCGATCAACTTTATGTTTATTCGGCACAGTTTTGCGCGATACGTAAATAGAAAAACGCGACAGTCTGCACCAGTAGGTGAATTATTTAACGTTAAAGATACCGATTTCAAAGGTTAGGGAATTTGTCACGTTGACAGAACGCGACAAGAACACGCACTGTGGTCACATGTCCATGCGCACGCGTGTGAAGTGCTAAGAAAACGTGATCTTAAAGCCCGTATCATATTGTGAACTGCGATTGGATTAGAGTTGAACCAATCAAAAGAAAGATATTTACTTTTAAGTCTAGTGAATTTTGTCATGATTGGTGACATTGCATTTCAGACATCAAGCTCGTTTGTAGTGTGATACGAGCAGAACGTTGAGATATTGGTTCTTTAAATAAACGAATACGTTTCTGAGCCTTCGTTTGTAATAAAGTGAACATATTTCGTGGAATAATAGTTATCGATATGTAATAAAACTGATATTTCATAGAATAAGAACGCAAACATTCGAAAGAATTTAAGCCCGAGATTCCTGGTTTAAGCAAGGTTGTACAGGATTTGGTTAGATTTCCTGATGGCTTAGTTCACACGTGACTTATACACGTGTTTGCAATTAGTAAATTTTGTACTAATCGGCACATCATTTAACATTTATTAAGTTTCCTTTTTTTTCTTTAAATTGAACCGTTTTAACGTTATGTCTAAACGTCCAGAACGCTTAGCACCTCCTGAGGTGGTGAGTTTTTAACAAATGTTTTTACTAAAAAGTTCAAAATATCGTTAAACATTTTCCTAAGTTTGAAGAAAAACTAATTTCACATTTTCTTTTTCTGGCAGTATTACAATGAAACGGAAGCTAAGAAATATACACAAAGGTACGTGTGTTACAATTTGTTTTTTATATATTTAATTCTTACTAATCTCTTGCAAACTTAATTTTATTATTATGTACAAGCAGTGTTCTTAGTGTTTTAAAAATTTTGCACTGAATTATTGTAAAATAGTATATTGAATTTTTACTTTAATATGGAACTTGACTACAAAGAATTAAAGACTTGTGTAAAAATGATTAAATTAAAATCTTATCTTTTCTGATACTATTAAAAATATTTAAAAAATCTTATTTTACTTAATTAAAATCTTATTTTCTGATAGTATGCAAATATAAAAAATTAATGTATATGTATTTACATAGTTCCCGTATGATAGAAATTCAAGAACAGATGTCTGAACGTGCTATAGAACTGCTTACGTTACCTGAAGATCAGAGCTGTTTGCTTTTGGATATTGGTTGTGGTTCAGGTCTTAGTGGTAGCGTGTTGGAAGACAAAGGACATACATGGATAGGGGTTGATATTTCTTCAGCTATGCTAGGTAGTATTTTACTGTAATGCAATGTGTTAATACTGTTATTTTAAGATTTCTTTTTATAGTTACATGCAAAATGTATAAAAGGATACCTATAAAAGATATTTACGCTCATAATCTCATATAGATGTTACATAATCTTATGTCTGCATTTGTAATTTCTCAGATGTAGCTAAAGAGAGAGAAACAGATGGCGACTTGATATTAGGAGACATGGGTCAGGGACTGCCCTTTAGAGCTGGCATATTTGATGGCGCTGTCAGTATTTCAGCATTGCAATGGTTGTGTTATGCAGACAAAACTTCACACAATCCTGTGAAGCGTTTATATAGCTTTTTCTCATCGTTGTTTGCATGCTTGTCAAGAAGTGCCAGAGCAGTGTTACAATTCTATCCTGAGAACAGCAATCAAGTTGAATTAATCACTGCACAAGCTACAAAAGCTGGTTTCTTCGGTGGCGTACTTGTGGATTATCCAAACAGTACAAAGGCAAAAAAAATGTTTTTAGTTCTAATGACAGGTGGAGCTGCTCCGCTCCCAAAGGCATTAGACACTGAGAGTGAAGATAGACAAACTGTCACTAATTCGAAAAGGTTCTTTATATTTGAGTAACACATAATACTTGCATTTTTAATTTTCTAGAAGTATTCTCATCATAAAGAGTATTTATAATTTGTATATTTGTGTATACAGGGAATATATAAAGCAAGCTAGAGGTAAATCACTGAAAAAAAGTAGAGAATGGATTCTTGAAAAGAAGGAAAGGCGACGTCGACAAGGAAATCAAGTTAGAGCCGATACAAAGTATACCGGACGAAAGAGATCTGGGCGATTTTGAAATGTATTCATAAGAATATATTTTTATTTATGTAAATAATATAAATTGTGAAATACTCTTTTTTACTCCATTAGGTAGTACTTTTTCCAATTCCTCGTGATCCAGCCATTGATGTTTAACGTTATTAGTAATATCTCCGCGCTCATATTTTGCCAGGAAATAAAACACTTTAGCACCATAACTTCCCTGTGTGGAAAGCTTTTTGGGATATTTGTACTTGTAAAATCCAATAGGTGCGTTACCATAAAATTTTACTTTTATTTTGTCACCGCATGCATCTTGCAATGTTCTTTCCGCGGCCTGCAAAATAAGATAATTAGAATTGATTTGCTAAGCTGCAGTATGTAACTTACTGTTTTTAAAACAATATCTTCATTACTTGTCTCATTGACTCTCCATCCTGTCGAATGCCTTGAGGAGGTATCCAATAATATGCATCTCCAACTTTTTGTTGTACTAACAGAAGTAAACATTTGTCCAATTTACGTTGTGGAGATGACGTTATATTTTGTTTGTCAAATTCTAAAAGCAGCTCATTATTAAACAATGTGATATAAAAAAAATATACATATATCTTAAAAGATTTTATTATGTTTTCTTTTTATATTTTCTCTATATGTATAAAATTTTAATGTGTTCATACTTGTAACTGTCGCTCCAAATTTAAAATTGTTTAGTTCTTCCTGACAACTATCTTCAAAATCTTGTGCAGTTTGCATTATGATTGCACTTCTATCTAAATCATTGTCATCACTACTTGGCTTTTGTTTCTTTTCTCTTTCTATTCTTAGTTCGTGATCACTTTTTAAACTGTTTTCAAATTCAATTTTCTTTAGCAAATTAAAAAATTTTGCTTCTATTTCTCGCATTGGTGATGTTATAATTGGATGACGTTCTAAACAAACAGCACTATATAAATCCCATTTTTTTGTATCTGCTACAGTACTGAATGCTTCAATATTCTGACGTTGAATTGTGGTAGAAGTTATACCAATTCTTCTTGATACACCTGTAGAACAAATGTATATTATTGTAAATATTTATGTAAATAGTAATGCAGAATAATTATATAAACTTTTCTTTATACAATACTTATATATACATCCATATAATATTAATATTTACATATATAAAAGATTTACATATAAAAGATTTACATATAAAAAATTTACATATATAAATTATTATCAATGTTATATATTGTACAATATGTATGAAACTGTTAGTCTAAACATGCCAAATTGCATACTCAACATTTCTAATAGTGATAAGAAGATTTAATGTAAATATTTAGAGTTTTTTTAAATCTTGTAAACTTTTAATTTAAAAAATTATAAAATTCCTTTTCTGTTCATATAAATACATAAATTTGTGCTAAAGCTTAAAAAATGCCATGGTATTTACATCATATTTTCTGAAATGTTAAAAAATATATTTTTACTGTGTTCTCAGTTTCAATTTAAACATTTTAGCAATATATAAAGATTTGTCACTAAAACTTGTTAGCATTTTATTTGGGGATCATAAAAACTTAGAGGTTATAGTCTGTAAATAATCATAAACTTTTCCGAATTAATATTTTCTATCATTTACATTGACAAAAATAGTTACTTGCATACCAAGTAAAATGTGATTTAAATTATACGATCCAGACGATCTCAAGATTTGTTTAAAAATTTCAGGTCGCATATTTTATTCCGAGATTTAACAGAATTCAAACTGTATTTTAATGCGGCTATGTTTTGTTCTGCTATTCCGTGATGCAAGATCGAGCCGGAAAGCATAGAGATGGAAAACATGCACACGGACGCGATTCTCACTTGTGTGCGTGTCCCAGTTACTTCGATACTCTCGATTATTCTCTCCTCGATCTTGCATTCCGCTCTTCGCGCGCGCATCGATCCGATACTTCGATTATCGAAGTATCGCGCGTTTTGCTACGCTCGAGTCAGCGGCCAGTAATCAAGTAAGTACATACATCTCCTTGGATCATCATACATTTTGCTGCTTTACTCTATCAAATATTATAATAACATTATTATATATGTTTCGCGTTACTACAGATGTGTGAATAGCGAGCTGTTACAAGCGTCAATTCAATTTATTTCGAAAAGTAACCTGACAGATTTGTAAGAATGAGGAAAGAATACAAGGAAAGGAATAAAAGAACGATCTGCAACTCTCCACACAACATATATGAGTGATTGTCACGACAATAAGATTTTAGCAAGCAGCATCAGAATTTATGTAATCAGGTATCATCTCCTTTTATATCATCATTTGCTGCCATTTGCTTTATAAATTTTACTTTATTTTTTTAAAACCACTACATATATATAGATACATTATAGACCGGTCCAGTGGTCTCGCGGCCTGAGTGCGAGGGCTGCGGGGAGGTCCCGAGACTCCCGAGTTCGAATCCACACTGTCGGATTTTTCCAAACCGGTCTCTTTCAAGTCGAGTTTATCGATTGAAAAGCGAACTGAATCGGGCCTTTGAATGGATCGCGGATATAAATAGATCGTGGATATAGAAGTGGAGTGAAAAATATTGTAACCTTGAGAGGAATCAATCAAACTTCCCTTATTCTTTATATAGATACATTATAAAGTATACAAAAAGATAAGTCTATAAAAATATATTAAAGTTATTTTAACATTACACAAATATATATGTATGAAAAGTTGCAATTCCAAGAAATATTTCAAGAAATATTTTTTATTCATTATCAAAAAGTGTGTTACAATTTTCAAGTTTCATTTTATACACATTTTTTATTCATTATACACGTTACAGTGCGTAAAATTTTAAATTGTTTTTTTATTGTTTCAGGAGCCGATTTTCCACGAAGATATTTGCAGCATCGGAGGAGCCGATTCGGGTAGTTGGATGCTGTTACAAAGGTATGTTTCACAGTCATTTATGCAGGAAACAAATCTAATAAATTAATTTTCTCAGAATATTAAGAAATTCTTATTCATTTGTATATATTTATTAGTTATATATTTTTAATATTGAAACAATCTTTTACACTTGATGTTCACAAGTAAGTTTTCTTCTTACATCTAACAATAAGAACGTTTTATTTTTGTTACAGACTGATGTTGTACCAAAGAGGCCAGTGCTCAGTATGTACATTTTTTCAATGGCTTCAATAGTCGTGAAATCAGCACGAACTGCGCGTAGATTTTTAGTTTTGCCAGAGAGAAGCCTGAGGCCCGAATTCATAGTCGTCTCTCAGATCTCAGATCTCATCTCTTCTCTTTCCCTCTCTTTTTCTCTCTCTCTTCCTCCCCTCTCTTTTGAGATCTGAGATCTGAGATCTGAGAGACGACTATGAATTCGGGCCTGAGAGCGGCCAGGCCCATAAGAGTTTTTGAGATCGCTTTTCCGTCCCGTAAGCTAGCGCATGTTTATGGGTGGGTGCACATTGGCAACTATGTAGCGATGTTCGCGACTTGTCGATACATACGCTATGTTTGTACGTGGACATGGTTCTATTCCGTGCTACGTGCACGATTCCAAAACGCACACAAGCAAGACCGCCGTCGTCCGTGTGCGCTTGTGGAAAAGTGCAGACATACAATGTTCTGTGATTATTTTAATACTTTTTGCAGCCGCGCCACGTTTTTTTGCAATAAATATATTTTATTTTAAAAACAGTTCCACACAACTTTTTTCACCTTTTGACACAAAGTGAAGTCTATAAATGTAAAATTTGACATGATTTAAGACTTTTCACGCAAGGCTTTTTTTATACTTTCCTAATGTTTTATTTTGTAATCACGTATAAACGTACAAGAAGTACTTGGCGCTATTTTCTGATAGCATTTCTTTTGATGAATAGATTTATGTAGAGAAAGAGATTTTATGTAGTACAGTACAGAATATTGTAAAAATTTTTCTCGGTCTCAAATTCAGTCTCGGTCTCGAGTCTCGATCTCGGTCTTTCTCTTCCGGTTTTTTGGTCTCTATCTATATTTCGGTCGCGGTCTCTAGCAGCAGAGAGAAGCCTGAGAGCGGCCAGGCCCATAAGAAAATGTGTAATCGTTTTGCCGGCCCGTAAACCAGCGCAATGTCCATGGT
>QVOA01024350.1:0-23416 GCA_014825685.1 Pseudomyrmex cubaensis
ATAATAATCAATATGGAAATTTATTGAAATATTGAGGTTTCTGTGTTTGCTTTTAACATATTGTTTGCTTAGATGTAATTTTTTGAAATTTTTGTTACTTTTTATTTTGGGGGCCCCGATACTCTATTCGGCCCTGGCCGGTGCGTTTTGGCTGCTAAGTCTGGCTGCCAGTTTCACTCTCATTCGATTTTTACTAGAAGTCAATCGGGTTTAGACAGAAAAATATTCTTGGACATTAATATAATTTCTCTGATGAACTGAATTAATTTGTTATTTAAGGTGACTTTGAATTGTGAAATTTAAAAGTTTGTGTTTTTTTGACGCGAAAAATTAGCAGTCGGACGTGAAACATCCTTGAGACTATGCCGCGCGTAAAAGGTTAAGTCCGTGCGTCTAGCTTTTAGAGGTCACATCGAGTCCACAGACAAAAACAGAGAAATATCGTCCGACAATCCGATTCTTATGAATCGACACTACGAAGACGAGAGTAACCGAGATGTCTAATATCTCAGGCGATATACAGTATCCTAAATTGTTAGTGGGCGTTCGACTAATAGGTCGGTAATGAGAGTTGTCGGACCAGCATAATGACCATGCTGGAAACGAATATTGAGTTCTCTCGATCGGCTTGAAGGAAAACACTCTCGATAGGAAAGAGATAAGCGCGCGCGTGCGATCACTTATCTACGATAATTGCGATTGATTATATCACAAAAATCTATCTCTTGATTCTATTTAGAATCGCTATCTACTTGACCGATAAGATCTTTGAGTAATTAGACACACAAGACAATGTGCAATCGTTCGATTCGAAGATTGAATAATTAAGAAACCACGATTTATTTCTCATATTTTTGTTTACATAGCGACAATTAAGTTCGGCAAATAAAGTGATTTATCAGTGATTGGTTTAACTCACATCAATTCTTGAAAAACATGTTTTCTCTGAGATATTTACCGAAAGCTAATTCTATGAACAAAAAGGTTCACCTTCAAAATATATATTTTCTAAAGTATTTATAAATGTTTTTGAATCTATTTATACGTCCTAAAAGCAGACTTATTTTCACAAATTTATATATATATATATATATATAAAATTATGTTTTGACGTGAACACAAGCACGGTTTTTTCTTAACTTATCGTAAACAGATTGGGTTTTCCAGACTTATCCAAAAATTTTAAACCACAGTGTCTCTAGCAAAAATTAGTTTTTTTTTAAACGCTTATATCTATGAAAATAAACTAGAAATTTTTTCAATTTTTTTAAATCGACGCAGAATCGTTCAAACTTTCAATTCAAGAGAAAAAAACTTGCACAAATATTAATTTTTTGTGGAAATATTCAATTTTAAAGTTGCGTGGGTCTCACAGATCCAGTCTGTTCAACTGGTAGTTTTTAGAATCTGTCCACGAAGTTAGTTAAATGAAATTAATAATTATTATACATATGTACATGTACAAAAGAATTAAATAATTCGTGTATTTTTTTCCTTATAATCTGTAAATTAAGAAAACTACTAATATCTAATCAGATGCATTAAAAAGTTATTAATTGAGCATCTTTGAGGTGGAAGTATTTTGATAAAAACAAGTTTTCTTCCCCGGAATGAGCGTCACTGCGACTGATCTCGCCGGTCTCGTTCGCCGCTCAGCAAGTGAGTCACTCCCGAGGTAACGTCGGATAAGAATGAACGCGAACAAATAATAACCTCGAGTTTCTCTTACGCTGCGCGTTCGGTCGCGCGACTTATACCTTCTAATCGTCATCGTTAACCTGAGCACCACTGACGTCGATCTAGTCGCACTGATATCTATTCTTTGTGTCTCGAACCACAAACTTCGCGTCTGACACGTGTCATTAACTCAAAGAGCTTCAGATAAGAAGTTGCATTCGAATGACAACAATTTTGAATTACGCGCGTTAAGAATCGATTTCGTCGCTTTATGAAAAACAAAATGGAACTAGGTAATTTTCTTTCTACTATTATATTTGACGCGCAGTTACAAGATATTTATCCGTGAAATAATTCGAAATACATAATTTCAAAGATGTTTTGGAAAATTCCTTGAAATTTGTCACAATTGATTGAACGTTTTCGCTTTAAACATATTGAAAACGATAATTATCTCAAATTTTTCGGAGTTAATATGTTGTGAAAAAAACATATTCTGTATTTGTATGTGTAACCACGGCGGATAAATCAAAAGCACGCGAATCGAGAGAGCGGGAGTATCGAAAGGAAGGAGCGGCTCGCGCTCAGGATCTGGTTCATCGCGGTTAGCTTCTCGACGGAAATCGCAATTCCCACAGCTTTCCCCCGCGACATGGCAGCCCGTTCACGCGTCCATTGTTCCTCGGCGCGCAAGCGGTATTACGCCGCGATTATGAATGAGCGGAACGCGAGAGCACGCAGCTATACGCAACCCGCGACCCGAACACGTGCGCTTACGCGAAGCAGCTGGGTAAGAGAAGAAAAAAATGAAGAAGAAGAACATGACGAACAAAGAAAGTGGAACCGCGCAACTAGGCGCGATTATCGGCGATCCTATTACACCGACGTCGGATAGTGTTTCCTGTCGATTCTCTCTCGCCTCACGTGACCGACCGCTCGCACTCCTCACTGTCTCGTTTGCGTTTACCGCAGCGATAACGCGGTATCAATCGACTGATATTGCGAGACCGGAGCATCGAAACAACACCGCGGAGCGGTTTGCTTCTCGGTTCCTCGACTGACGACGATAGTTTTTTGCATCGATCAGCATCTTAAATATGTCTAGCATTTGAGTTGTTACTAATTCGTAAACAAAAAAAAATTCTTTATTCGTAAAAATTGCCAACATGATGAAACTCACAGTAATGAAGGGAATGTGATAAAGAAATAAAATTTTTCGTTATGATTACATGAGGATTTGTAACAAATACGATAAAGAACAAACGTGACGTAGTTTTCTTAAGCAAAACAGTTATTGTTTCTTGCACGCGATTCCAAATCAGCGAGATTACTTACTCGGCTCATTTATTGTTCGTAATAAACGCACATGAAGTGCATTTCTCGCACATCAAGATCAGTTTTGTTGACAAATATTCTCGATCTTTTAGCTTTTTACGTATCGCTACAGCGAGTACTAGCAGAGCGTGCGCGTGATAATTTTAATTATAACAACTCGACAACAGTTTTATATGACGCGAGTGTGTTACCTATCACCTTTATAACCGCCGGTTATTCGTAGGACGGGCGTGTGTAACACGTCACGTTACACATACAGCGCCACCGATGACCCAACGTCATCAACTACTATACCGAGAAAGTTGTTATCGTTCATCTTTGCACCGCCGCACGCGACATTTATAAAGTACGCTCCGGTGACGTTTGCATCTACGTATTACTTAATATCACACGCAGAGTTGACAGCGTAATAGTTAAGGCAAACAAGAATATTCCATCATATTCGAGTTGTCGATTGCTTTCAAATTATTTCAAGTTCGATCATACAGAGACAATTTTATTTAAATCAGTTATCAATTTAGCGAACATCTAATAAGAATACATACATGATTTGCACTTTAATTATATTAATTAATTAATTGCAGTTATGTGAGTCTGAAAATTGTCGCGCTGTGTTTGCTTGGAAAAGTTCTGCTTGTTTTCCTTATCAGCAATACTCATTTATTTTCTTTATTCTCGCGCATTATTCGCGCGTCGTCTTTCCGGAGAAGAGGTCACTGAGGAAAACTGTTAGGAGCTAAATACAGACAATAAATCAACAAGCCAAAAATCAAAACAAGAAATAATCGTTGAAATTTAAACTTTTATATAAAAAGTTATTATCACATCATCGTCAGCAAATATCTTCGTAAACACTTTTTTTTAGTTATAACATTGATTTTTTTTCTTATCTTGAATAATGTAATTAAGAGGAGGAAAATAATTTTCTTCAATACAAAAAAATTATTTATTTGTGTGCAAAGTGATAAAATAACTGAATTTTCTTTATCGGAAAAAAACAGGTATTTGCACAGATTGCGCGCAGCATGCAAAAGGTCTCTAACATTTGCGCGGAATGTTCGTGGCAATGACGTTACGCGTAACAAGGATCGTAAGAACGCCCCTGCATTGACGTAAAGCCAAGGTTAACACAGGGACGTCTCGAATCGAACGCCTACGGGTGAAACTAGCGCGGGCGCGACCTACGACCTTAACGAGGTTCCCCCGCATTTCACCTGTTCTGCTGCCTCGATTTCAACACCATGTTAAATTCATCGATTTAGCTCGAGTGGGAGGAAAGCGCAAATTAATTGGCACGGTTGTGTCAAATAAAAAACTTTCCTTACGTCTGAACTCGTAGAATCGCTTTCATCCCACTCCTACAAAAGCATAAGTGCATTTATTTTTAGCTGTTTGCTTTCATCAACAATTACAAGCGCTTGCTTCTACGGAAATAAATGTATTTGAAATAGTGTATTGCTGGATAATATATATTTTTCTTACAAAGTTTGGAAATAAAAATTTTCTGAATTTTATTGATTAAATACAAATATTATTGATTAAATACACATTGAAACTTTACTAGAGAATTCAAAACTTTTGGAATGCAAACAAATTTTGAAATATTTTTTTATCTCGCTCAAAAGAGACAACTTAAGGAATAGATTTCTCAAACAATATCGACGATGAAAACTAAAAAGCTGTTTGAACCAACTTCGGGCAACACTTATCTTCAAGAGTCATACATTGTTCGAGCTGATAAGAGTTTCTTTCTTTTATAGATTACGAAAGCATTTCGGTTCAAACAAATATCAAAGCATAATTTATTCCATGTAATAGAGTCAATCTTTCAAACGATATTCTCAAGCATAAAAACTTAATGCGAATAAAGCCATAAATAAAGATATTAGTTAATAGTTTTGGCAATATAGATACGTGAATATTAGGACAACAATTGTATGTAATCTGTGTATCTTTATAAATATCGATTTTTAAAATTATTTTCTGATTAATATTTTCTCGTTCTTTAAAATTACTTATGGTGAAAGATACATACGACGGTGGTACAAATGCTTGTATTCCATACTTGTATGTTGGATAGAACGCTTTTGCCGCAAAATGCGAGATATCTCCTCACTCGCTTCTACCTTGATAGCGGAGTGCGCAGTTTGGAAGAAAGGAAGAAAAAAGAGCCGCCAACTTTGTAACAAGTTTGAATTCTCACAGCGGCGTAGGCATACACCTACGTCTGCGTAGGTATGGCAAAGATGCGGAGAAAGAGTCAAAGAGGACAAGAGGCTCTTTAAGAATAAAAGAAAGAAGATCAACTCACCATATGAACGTTAGAGAGTCCAACCTGGTCGTTCTGTTTCTTGTCCGTTTTCTTGACCTGCCGCTTCGCCTTACTCTCGAGGAAGCGTTGCTTCAGCACCTGAGTGTCCTGGGTGTTTTGCTCGCACAGTCCGTTGAAACTCTGATCGAACCTAGGAATGCAGTCCGTCTGTCTGCGTCGGTAGCTCTCGATTCTGCGTCGCAGACGGTCCACGACCGTCTGCCTCCTCGGGGTGAGCACCTCACCCATACCGGGTGCCTGGCCCATTTGTTGTTGCGATTGTTGTTGTTGTTGCTGCTGCAGATGCAACTGCTGCTGACCGGCTAGGCTCAGTTGACCGGCATTCAGCTCATGGATCGCAGACTGGCCGAGGACGTTTCCAGCGTGCCCGTTCGGGCCCTGGCCCGTACACACGGGGATGGTGCCGGGAGCGACGCCGGGGGGGCCTTGCGGGGGCTGACGGGGCAGGAGCCCCCCGGCCTCCATACAGCCCCCTAAATCCACCGCAGGATAAGCCAGTTCTCAATAGGTGCCACCGAGGTGGTAATCGATGATAACGCGCGATACTGACCGCGCAACCTCGTCATCTACTACATTCGGCTTCCTCGCCGCCGTCTGACCGCCGTGCATTCTTTGCGTCCCCGTTGTCTGTGTGCCGACGTACGCGACCAACTTCCGGCAGAAAAGCATCTGGCCACGTATAAACGCGTGGCTCTCGGACCTGACCGCGGTCAAGATCGTTTTGTGTCTCTTTAAACTATAAAACGCGCACCTTTCAAATAATTGTATATAACTTTAATATCAAAAATAAATATCTTGAAAATAGAAGTGTCTCTCTCCTTCTTTCTCTTTTTGCAAACTAGATTTCGGTTGTCAAGCACTCTCGTCTAAAATAATGCACTTGTTGCGACGCAAAATTACGTGAAACGTTCGTAATGTTTGAGTTTACATACTTTACGATTGTGCGTTTACGTTACGACAAGGTCACCATACACGAGACGTGATACTTGCGAAGAGGCGATGCGCGCGAACTCTCGCTACCGTAACACGATGCCACACCGGCACTATGCGGCGCAGCATCGACGCGACCAGTTTCGTCAATGAACGCGGCGCGTTCCGCCTTTTGTTCGCGCGATCCACGTGACCGCCGCGCGCGATAATGCGCGCGTCGTCGCACACAGCCCGCTCGCCAAACTGCTTCTTCTCCTTCCTCGTGTATCTTGAAACACAGTCGCAATTGCGATTATTGCGTCTCATACGTTTCGATCACTCGATAAATGGCTGCAGTCATGTTCGACGTTTGTGCTGTATCTGCACTAACACTGTCGCGGCAGTAGCATTAGAATAATGCTCGCGACAAATCGCGCGACCAATTTAGAAGGCGCGTTTTTGATTTTTACCAGTCTGAATTATTTAAACGATAGATGAAATAATATAAGCAAGCTTACATGATATTTCGAAACTTGATGTCGATGTCACGCCAGAGTCTCGCGCGCCGCCTTCGAGTCGTGGCAACTGTCACTCTCGACACACGCGCAATAGAGAAGATTCAACAACAGTAGGACGGAAGGTTCGCCGCGCGCGACTAACTTCACGATAAGAGACTGCTCCGAGTCCTTTCTCTCGTCCGTCCGTTCCTTCTCTCTCTCCGTCTCACAGACATGTGCTGTCCTTTTCGCTCTCTCTCTTCCTCTTTCTTCGCCTCTCGCTTCTTCTCGTTGCCTCTCTCGTCATGAAGGTACTGGCTCGGTGGTGGGGAGCAAAACCCGCGACACAAGCCTTTCGCGGCTTCACAATCGAGATCTCTTTCACCGAATGACAGCCGTTTGCAACGTGATTCTGCTGCTTACTAAAACCTTTGTTGACAAGTCGCGGAACCATACGCTTGAGGCGCGTTACGCTCCGGCTGATTGTCGTTGGATCGAGGAAACACACTGAGTAAACGACGGGACGACGCTAGGTATTTACGGCAAATTTGCCCGGTGCGTCGAGCACAGTGGACGTCACAACAGGTAGTTGAGCGGAGGGCAGCGTGCTGCCGCTTGTCCGGAGAAAGAGAAGAAAAGAGAGCGAGTGGGAGCGAGAGGTCGTTAAACGGCACCGGTGTGCGGAAGGGAGACACCGTCCGTCGGACAGAATGAGAAGGAAACATATGGCAGTGAAGAAGGTTGAGGGAAGGGAAGAAAGCGCGCGAGCGAATAAGAGAGAAAGAGAGAGAGAGAGAGAGAGAGAGAGAGAACGGGATAAAGAAAGAACGAAGAGGAGGGAACAGTAGCAAACTGGGAAAAGAGTGATCGCAAGCAACGTTCGGTCGCGAGTTCTTCGTTCTTCCTTTGCTCACTCGTCTCGAGTCGCAGCTTCAAGTCTCTCTCGCGACACACCGATCTTTTGCCTCTTACGT
The DNA here is from genome assembly GCA_014825685.1 of Pseudomyrmex cubaensis. Classification (NCBI taxonomy): domain Eukaryota; kingdom Metazoa; phylum Arthropoda; class Insecta; order Hymenoptera; family Formicidae; genus Pseudomyrmex; species Pseudomyrmex cubaensis. Next base: position 7,725 of record QVOA01024350.1, read on the forward strand.
TGTATAAGGAATTAATCTTCTCTTTTTCGGCGATATTTTATTCTTTTTCCTTTCTCTCAGTCAATCATGCACGTATCAGCATTGCGTCTCCGCAATTTTTCAATACGCGCATTTACCCTGTTCGTTATCTAGAGATCGAGCGTTCTGAAATCGATGTTCCGATTCTTAACACTTCGGAGAAGAAGTCGCTATTGATAGCGTTGGCGCCTTCACTCACGATAAATACTCCGGAATTCATTAGACTCGCTTCTCACACTACTGTTCTCGTCAGTGATTCGCCGGTTGACTCGCGCGAAATCCGTTTTTCGCGCAACGCAATCGCCGTGTTACGGTCGCACGAATATAGATGTTCGTTGCGCGCTCCGATTCTGTGTGCGGGGCGCACAGATATTCTTTCTTCACCGCTGGTACATACACGCTCGACCGGAGTCGCGCAAACGTCGCGATGAATCACCTGTCATCGAGCGTTGCCATCGAACGCGGCGCGATCGTACAAAACAATTACATAACCTCACTTTTCGCGTGTCTCGCGCACGTACGCACGCGCATCTGTCGGTCTGTCGCCGCGGCCGCGACACGCCGTCGTCACAACGAGATTTCTGTCTGTTTCTGTTCATACAGTTGCGTGAATATATGTGCGCGATCGTAAGCGGCGACGAAACGGAGAACGCCAAACACAGAATCGCGACTAACGAACGTGTGCTGCCATTAACAGAACTGCGCGTAGGGTACGAAATGGGAGCATGTGTCGTTCAAACCGTATGAACCATAATTACTACCGCCGCGACGCGACTGCGCCCTGACAGCGACACGAGAAACTTCCAGTAGCGTTGATCCATTGATCGACGCGCGTTTCAACGCGTGAAGGTGCTTGGATGTCGATATATATCGTATATATCTTAAAATAACATGAAAATCACAAAACTTAGCCACAATCCACTTGAAGATCTACGATTTCACAGATCAAAACCTAGTAAATTTGCTCACTTTAGTCAGTTTTATTTTTGTCTCATACAACACAATTAACTTCTTAGTGGCGTCATCGGTCAACAAAGAATAGAACTAACTAAAAAATGACTGTTTTGTAGAGTCGATACAAAAACACGTGGTTATTTGGCCTTTTCTGTGCGGCTTTGCTGATTCGTATCAGTGCTTTTATTATAGAATTTTTCTGTAAACACTTGACTTAAAAGTAAAACATTTCTAACACATATATATATATATATATATTATAAAACTTATTGAGAATTATGTGCATTATAATATATTTTATTAGCGATTTTAGATTAGAGGTTAGACCGTGTATGTGCAACAATACTTGTAAATAATAAATAATTTAGTAATATTTTTTTCGCTATGGCATCAAGTGCAACAAAAATAAAAACTAAACTTCCAGCAATACCAGGCACAAAACCTTCTGTGAAAAATGCACAGTTGCTTATTTCCACGGGGATACCTTTCCTAGATAATATAATAGGTTTGTTTACAAATGTGTTTAATTTGTTTCACATGGTGTATAATAATTATAGTTTTGAAATCTTTGATATATTTATGTTTTAGGTGGAGGCTTACCTATTGGTTCATTATTTATAATTGGTATGTATATGTATATAATTTAGTTTGTTTCTTCAATATGAAAACATACATATGTGTTTATATAAGATTTCTATACATAAGTAATACAATATATATTTTTGTATAGAGGAAGACAAATATGGTTTTTATGCATCAATTATGTTAAAATACTTTATGGCTGAAGGTATAGTGATCTCTCAGCCTCTACTAGTTGCATCACAAGATGTCAAGCCTTGCCAACTTGTATCAGAACTACCTGCAGTTATAAATGATGTAGAATCTCATTCAAAACCTGCGCATAATGCAAATGACCAAATGAAAATCGCTTGGAGGTATCAGAATATGAAGTTGGTAGATTCGTCTCCTACAGGAAGTCAAATGTTTGGCCATTTCTATGACCTCGCAAAACCAATGCAACAAGATCTCTTAGAACAAGCAACCATAAAACAATGGCATGAAAGTAGTATACAGGAACAGAATGATATGTTTGAAAATACTGCTTATAGTAGCTTATTACATGTCACTCAAGAAACCTTACAAGATGGACAGTATCTTCTCTCTGAGACATCTGAAAAAAGGAAAATTTTAAGAATTGCTATTCATTCTCTAGGATCGAGATTATGGCTTTCCAACACAGAGGAATCTTCCAACCGTGATCTGTTAAAATTTTTGTATTGCTTTAGAGCACTCTTGAGGAATTCTTATGCAGTTGGGGTAGTAACAATTCCAGTTGACACTTTTGATAACATTGTATGTTAGATGACATTGTTTTGAGTACATTTCTAGAAGTTCTTTTCTATATTCAAATGAGAAATTCTTTATAAATATATTTTTTAGGATGCTGTTGTTGAAAGAAGTGAACACATGTCAGACATAGCTATCAGATTGGAATCATTTGCAGGATCTGCGAAGGAGACTAATCCATTATTCAAAGATTATCATGGTCTTCTCTACATAAAAAAACTACCTGCGTTAAATATACTAGCACCTCATTCTTTAGAATTTCGAGATTTGGCGTTTAAGTTACGTCGTAAAAAATTCCTTATAGAAGTCAGTTGATTTTATAATTTTGTTTCACTAAATTATATTTCAATATTATGACTTGAGGTTTTATATACATTTTCTCAATTGTTAGGTTTTACATTTGCCACCTGAATTCGAAGACACGACACAACGAGAGCAAGATGAAGTAGCACCTGCTATTGGATGTATGAGTGGATCTCATAAGAAAGCATTTGACTTTTAAGTTTATATGCAATTTGTATAAAAACATGAATTGAAAAATAAATACATATTTTTATTGAAAGTATATATATTTATCATAATTTAAAGTAATTAAGTGTAAGTTGCTCCAAATTCTACAAATGAGCGGAGAGTAGAAGCCAATGGGAGTATAAAACATTTTTGGTATTATTATTAATAATAAAATGATGTGTAAACAGTTTGATTATGGATTCGGTCTTTTTCAATATAAAATATCTTAATAAATGAGACTAAATAAGTGAACAAAGCTAAAAAATTTTAACGTATAATATTAACATAAGAATGTGTATATATATATATATATATGTGTGTGTATATACATATACATATGTGTGTGTGTGTGTGTGTGTATATATATATAATATTAAGGATCAAATTAGAAATTTACCTTTTTAAAACTTGGAGCAAAACTTGCACTTAATAACTTAGTCCTCAAATTGCAAACCAGAATCATTCGTGTCCTCGCAAGATCTATTTGCGTTTATAACTTACAGACAGGGAAGGGAGAGAGGTCTGACCTCGCCCTAAAAAAAGTTGTATAAGAGGGAAACGTAACGGCTAAATTTCAGATCTTCCAGTATAACTTCGACGGCCACAGTGACAAAACGAAATTAAAAAAAAAAAAAAAAAAATCCAAAATCCAAAATATTTAATAAAATGCAAGTATAATTTTATAATTAGTATAATTTTATAATTAGTATAATTGTTCAAGTATAATTTTATAATTAGTGTAAGTTTTTTATAAAAGCTGCAATCTTTATCTTCAATTTAAGCACTTTTATTCAATTTAATCAATTTCTAGAAAGTTACGATTTTTTAAACAAAACTACATTTCGAGTTACTACACTCAAGTTACTTTGTTTATATTAAAAAATTATTTAAACAAATTAATTTTTTTCCAAAATGTTTTGATTGATCTATAAAATAGAAAGTTTAAAGATATTACAAAAATTTTTTCAGAATTTTTCTATAACATAGAGAAAAATACAGTGAAACATAAACGACTCTAGCTTGCAGAAGGTACCAAAACAACGTTTGCAGTTTGAGGGTTGATTAAGAATCTCGTAGGCGGAAAAATGCGAGTATCATATTATTAATTTTTCTACAATTTTATTAAAATTTAGTTTGATTTTTCAACAATAAAAACCTTGAAACGATGGATCAAATTAAACAAAAATTTTATAACAATTTCCATTCAAATCTACTTTTTAACGTAAATTTATAATTTGATCTTTAATATTACACACATAAGGACTTTAGCTTTATTCACTTTATTTAGTCTCATTTATTAGAATATTTTGTATTGAAAAAGATCGAATCTACGATTGAAACGTTTACACATCTGGATTAATAATAATAATAATAATAAAATTGTTGCAACACACCATTAACAGTGTTTTGTGCTTCCATTTTTGTGCTTCCACGATTGAAACGTTTACACATCTGGATTAATAATAATAATAATAATAAAATTGCAACACACCCTTAACAGTGTTTTGTGCTTCCATTGGTCTCTACTCTCCACTCAGTTTTTATATTTTTATCATGTTCTATGTATATACTATAATACAAGAAGCGATTGATAAGTATTCAAAACGGAAAGATAACTAAAAATTTATCAGGTTGATATGTATTTGTTTTTCAATATAGTTGTTTTCTATCTCAATACATCTTGACTAGCGCTTCTCGAGAGCATTTATATCATTTTGGCAGAACGATTTCTCGAGTTCTTCAAAACAGCGATTTATGGCATCGATGACTTCATTGTTGTTTAAAAATTTCTCTCTACTAAGCCATTTTTTTAAATTTGGAAATAAAAATAAATGAACTCACTATATCTGGCGGATGCAGTAATTCGAAATTCAACTCGTTAATTTTGGCCATTGCAACAGATAAAGTATAAACTGGCACATTTTGGATATATTATCAATTGTTCTTCGTATCACCCTTTACATTTATATTTCAAACTATGTAGTTAAAATATGTTTTCGCATATTATTTTTTTAGCATATTATTAAAATTTTTATGTATATCATTATTTTTTTTGTAAATTTTCTGAGTTCTATATTTCGTGATTTTGTTTCTTGTTCAGGCAAGTAAACAGCATTTTTCACATATACGTAGATTGTGTCTGTCCCATTTAACGGGAAGTGCACGGTGTGGCAGCTGAATTAATGTAGACGAGAGGAGATAGGCTTCGTGCACACTTACAATAATGCGCATAAAATATCTTTTACGCCGAGTTTTTGTCGTAAAAGATACGTATATGAGTTCAACTTAATTGTAAATGTATATCGTAATTTTCGATTATAGGAAGATTGTACAAATACAAATTTTGACAATTTTTTAAAAGCAAATCTTCAATACATATATGTGATATATTTCAAAGTAGGTTGCTTACTCATAAATTATTTAACAGAGAGAAAAGAAAATAATCCTGCGAAAATGATAAAATCAATTACAAATGTTTATACATGTATAGTTATAATACAATGCGTACATATATATATAAAATTTAAGTAAACGAAATTGTATGAAAGTATATAATATTTGAATGACTCAAACAAGTGGTAGTCATCTGCCATCGAAAGTTTCTCCCTTCTATATTAAGTGAACCTTCACCATCATTGATTCAAAATTGTATACAAAACACAATCGACCTGCAAATACCCGCATAAACTTTTCATGCTATCCTTCCCTACCACGTTTTTTTTTTTCATCCACACCTTTCTACTTCCTTCCGGTTCCGTCCGGTCGGTCGCGCATGAAGGCACGCAAGCGCGCCTGCAGACCCCACAGCATCGTGGAGTTCAACCACTACGCACCAGGGGGTTTTCAGTCCGCGAACATACGCGATCAGGTTCACCTCGCAAAAAACATCAAGTTGTAACATACTGTAAATTGTAAATAGTCATGATCTAATCGTGCAACGTAGTTTATATTATGCAGTGGGCAAAGTGTGGTCAACAATTTATGTGAAGACCGGTCAGTTGAAAATCATTGAGTGTTGATTAAAGAGAACATTTTGAAAAAATACGTAACAATGGCAACTAAACGGTTAAATATATCGCGCGGTTTTGTTTGTTGTTCGAATATAATTTTCTTGGTGAGTTAAAAATTTTCACTTTAAGCGTGACATTAATCTATAGGATGTTTAACAAAATATATCTGAAGATATTGTGTCGGAAATCAATATAACAAAACTAATATTTTTATGTTTCGCAAAATAATAAAAGTATATTTTAAGTTATCTTACAAATTGATGAAATAGTGTATAAAAGAGTTTTGTATTTTGCTTTTCAGATGTCAGGTTTTGTGTTGATGTCATTGGGAGGATTATTATTAGCCGATAATGATCGAATTTTATTATCACGTTTGCTGGGACCTGGTGACTTCCATCCCGAGCAACCTCTCTTTTATTACTTGGCTTTTGCTTTAGTTGCATTAGGATTTTTTATTGCCATTGTCGGACTTGGTGGATGTTGGGCAGCTTGTCTTTATAATCGCTGTATCACGATTTCTGTAAGATCAATTCATCATTTTAGATTGTTTCGTGTTTAAAAATTTTTGTAATTTTTGAAATCAATTTTATATATACATATTATGTATGCATATTTTTTATATTAAGATGTTTTATTGCATAATATTGTATCGATAATTAATATTTAATACTTCTATATTTTAAAGAAATATATATTTTATGTTTACAACATTTATCTGTCTTTGCGTAAATATTTAAATTGATCGTATAAATCAAAGATTTTGTTTATTACACAACACATATTGCGTAAAACCGCAATGTTGATCAATTAGAATGTTTCATCTTTCTACATTTTCTCGTGAAGTCAGTGCAGTGTGTTGTTCATCAAGTCTACACTGAAATAAGATTTTTTACTTCGGATACGGTCGCGCGTCGTTGCTCGGAAACGGATCTGCTTGTATATAGATGCACGCGTGAATAAAAGGAGGGCGCGTTTACACCGAGCGCCGCGTAAAATTACTAATTATCCGCTCGTGGATGAGCAAACAAGAATTAGTTTTCCGAGGAAGTAAATATAAACACAATATAGTTGTCTATAATTTTCAGTATTGACGAATTAATTAAAATAGCAGTTTTTATATTTTTTACGTTACATTTAAATTAAATAAAAAATTCATTAAAGTTTATGAATACAATAGAGAAATAAATAAAATGCAAAATATTGTATGTATTTTAACGTTCTTCTTATAATGTTTATATCATAAAATTCAAAGCTTATTCTGTGTATATGTGTGCGTGCGTGTGTGTGAGTAACGTTTTGGACAATTTTTCTGACTCTATATCTTTCCTAGTATCTCGTAACAATAATTTTACTGCTCTTTGGTGAATGCATCGTGTGCATTATCGCTGTCTTCTGGCCTTATATACTGGGAATTGATGTAAGACCGGCGCGTCTGATACGCGCTTTACAACGCAGTTATGCAGTACCTGGACGCGAACAATTCACAGCAGCCATCGATCTCGCACAAACAATAGTAAGTTTACGTCATTCATCAAATTTACAAAATATATTTTAATAGCGCAAAACATTTATTTATTTGTTGAAATATAATTGCAAACGAATTACAGATTACAAGCGCATATGTAAAAATGTGATGCTTATCTACTTTGTTACTTGTTTCTCATGCAAATATTTGATTCACGACTATTATCTCTCCTGCATATATCTAGTATAGCTATAAAAGAAATGACCATTGTTGTGACTATTACAGTTCGCCTGTTGCGGCATAAACGGAAGTAGCAATTACGGCACTTCGTGGTGGCGGCTGCAGGAAGCCGGCCGAAGAGAATTAGTAGTACCTCTCAGTTGTTGCACCCTGAATAACGCCAATGAGACGGATTCTTTCCTCAACCCCGAACCTGCCAATCTTACTCTCTGTCAGGCTCTGAACCCTGCCGAACATCAATACGCCCGACATACTGTGGTATGCGCGCGATAATGAGGAAGTCATTATTTTTTTGTCGTACTTGTACCGTGCAGATACATATCAGACAAACTTTTCAAATAGATTTGCGTCAAGGATAAATACGTGGGCAGACCTATGCATACTAAACGCGGGAATATGTGGATTTTATAGAATACCTATAGAATATATTGACATATTGTCGATAAAAAGACGTAACTTGTGCGCAAATGTAGTATATGGAAAAATATATATAGCACAAGTATATTTTTGCATGTATTTGCTCGTAGTATTACAAGTAAATAATCAAAAACCATTAATTTTTATTTTGAAAAGTGTATTTTTAGATTTGCGTATTTTTGATCTTCAATATTTTACATGTATTTACCTTTATGCAGATTTGTGTTTATTTTGAAAGTTTGTGGTAAAACTGGCATGGTTTTGCGCATGTATTAATCTAAGTGCGAGTTAACAGATAGTAACGTTATAAGTCAATAGTTTTGTCATTATATTTCTTAATTAATATGTTTGTATATATATTTTACATTTCTTTTGTTAGATATGTTTTATATTTCTTCGATTTATATTAAGGGTTGTCTTGAGCATATCGAGAAATGGACACAAGATCAAGCACTGATCGTGCTTACTATCGTATTAGCTATCATGTTTGTCGAAGTTACTGCGCTCTTCAGCATATTTCTCGCTTGCTCCCGAGGAAACAGAAGAAGTAAATCACAAACGTCGACTTTTACTTCCACACAGACTTTAAGTCCGTTCACCGAAAGCGATCATGACTTTAGTAAGAAGTTAATTCTTAGATTAAACACTTTTACATGAAAATTATTTAATATGTTTTTATTTAGTACTGAAAAAATAGGTATATAGTAGTGCCTCACTAATTTGCTGCTCTTCGATTCCGCGAGCGGCAAAATATTGAGGCAGGTAGATGGATCCGATTGTTACCTCTGATTGGCTCGGCCGCCGCTTGACCGCTACTCGATCGCCGCGGAGTCATCCCCACCAATTTGCGCGAAGCCTCGATTGATGGAGATGACTCCTAGCAAAATATCGAGGCAAAAATGCGGCAAATTAGTGCGACACTGCTGTATATAGTAAAATAGGGGGGGGGGTATGTATAGTTTTATACATAATCTAATTTGTCTAAACTCTAAATAATAGGCATAGGTATCGAAAACAGAATGCACACTGCCGCGACGACATTTGGTACAAAATCATGAAGACGGCTGGAGGGCAGCGAAGGACGGACAACTATTGATATCAAGAATACTAAACCAGAGCCTGCATGTGATGATAAATATAGCATTTTAGTGCCGAGCAGAAAGAGTATAATCGAAGAATGGCAAAATCCTCCCAAATACTCTGATGATTTCTTACGAAATGATCAAATGTACGAAGAACGAGCGGTCGATGTTGTAATCGACAATCGTCCTTCGGAATATCGTAAAAGACAAAGCGTGCCATTGTCGACAATCGCGATTGATGACGTCAACAAAAATAATAACAATAAATATGATAAAGTGATTAAAATTCAAAGGCCTCAAAAAGGCGAAACCGTTCGAAGTATTCCAATCAAAGACTATCAGGCATCGATCGCTCATAATTTCGGTACGTTAAGACGATCTGTAGCACCTCAATTGCAATTCGAATCTCTAGTTTCAGAACCTGAGAAAAGCGTTTATGTATCGTCGAAGAAAAGAGCTCCTGTAGTCAGTAGTTTGCATCAGCAAACCGCGTTGCCTGCACGCATTGTTACGCAAACAGAAATCACTAACGCTCACAAGAAATCATGTTGCCACTTTTGCAGTAATCAACACGATTTACATATCTGCAATAATAAATACGCTGAAGATGATCAACGTTTTGACAATACGGAGGCTCAGAAATTAGAGGACAGTTCTGACATAGACGAATATTTTCACAGAAAATTCAACTCGAATAATTATAACCAAACTTCAGTCAAATGTATTCGCAAATTTCCATCAAATACGATAGCAACAACTGTTATAAACGAGGACAAAGCAAAATTAATTAGGGGTGAGCAAGCATTACAGTTAGCGGAAGGTCACGTTGGTAAAAAAATATCGGCTTACGAAGAAAACGAAAGACGTAGTTTTCGCAATTTTGATCCCAAGTATCGATCGCTTTTCGAAGTGAAAGGACACCGGACTATTGGTGTACCATTGGTAGGTATGCACAACGCCTGTGGCTTACCTGTTGTGGCTTCTTGGAATGACCACGAATTTCTAGATCCTTTACGGGTCAGCCGCAAGATTGCAAGAACTGTGAGACCAATTTACAGAAGTCCTCGAACAATGTCGAATGTGAAACGTCGAACTCAACCGAAAAGGAACGCGCCGCAACCGGGGTGCGAGATGTCTGCGAAGGACGTCAATCGCAGCATCAAAAGATCGACGCATTCAGATGTTATTAACGACAGTAGAAGATCTAGAAAAAAGCATTGTCGCTCGTCTCTTATCACTACAAAAATGGGATCATTGTCTCCAAAGAATTCTTTTAAGAAAACTAGATACATAAGACATGGAATTAAAGCAAGTTCGCTGATGGATACTTTTGGCAGGAAATCGCTCAAAAACGCAAGTATGAAACGAACGACACTATACGCGAAAGACGACGGAAAAGAACCTGTTCAAGTTCTTAAAAATTTGTGTTTGAATCCTTTGGCGCGTAATAATCCTGAAACAGGTATGATGTGGTGAAGCAACAATGTTCATGAAACAGTCATGTGTTTTCTTGCTTGCGAGTGTCCTTATTAAAAGTTTTATTAAACTACAAAAAAATTGTATTTCTTGCACTGTTTATAAAGGCAAAATACGAATGAATAAGCAGGATATTTGAACATACATTTTTACCTTTTATATATTCAAATGGTCTTACGCGTACGAGTCTGTTGTGTAAATATATATTTGATAATATTACAGTAGTAAAACTTACTAGATTTTACATATCTAAAATTTTATAAAAAAAAAAAAGAAATACCTATGAAATCTCCGCGCTCGCGCTGCCCTCATTGAAGCAATATCATATTATTATTTGTATCACAAATATAATTTATTATATCTTTATATAAAGTGTATCTTTTTACAATATTAAACTTTTAGTTTTTTTATGAAATACAAGATTTATACTAATAAAGTTATATATGTTGCTACTGTAGAAATAATCTATATAAAATAAAAACAAATTTGTAGAATTATATTTCAATTGATAAAATAAAAATATAACTTTTCTCTCTTACCGAAAGAAGTATTGTTAAATCCAATATGAAAAATCCTGCTGCCGAGAAAAAAAATCTCTTGTGATAAAAATACAGCATTATCTCAATTCTTTCCTGGAATCAGTTATTTTTATAAAAATGAATTTTTTTACACACACACATGTGAAGACCACAGAAAAAGAACTTGATAAGTCACATTTTTGTTATTTTAGAGGAGAATGGTTTTAAAGTACGAAACGTACGTGTATTTCTCTGTACACGTTTTATAAAAAAGCTTATATCTCGGGATCTGTCAAGAATTTCCTCCTCTCGCTTTGGATAATTAAAAATTTCATTTTAACTACCAAATAAATATACCAAATTAAAAAAAAACCGAAAAAATGGACTTATCCACTTCTTCTCCTGTAGTCTTCATATACAAACTTATTTCTTATCAAGAAGAAAAAGCTTACCAAGCGACACTTTTCGTTTCTTGATAAGAATGCATATTGTATCACACGTTCTTCAACGCGATTTGCCTGTGAGATAACAACAACAACAACAAGAATAGCAATAATTAATAATAATAAACTTGATTAAATTCATTTTTTTTGTTTTATAATAAAAGTATTAATTTTAAAGTATTAATTTTAAAGTAATATTACAAGTAAAAAAGTCTATTCTCTTATACCTCGTAAGTTGTAAAGTGATACATTGCGAACAAGTAAAGAACTTGAAAAAGTAAATCTAAAATTGACACTATCGCATCTTCCTGTACAACTGTTACGAACATGTATATGTTTGCTATAGATTCCAGTAATATGGAACCGAAAGTGAACAAAGTGCCTATCCCGTACAACGAATTCAACAGCTCCGCACTATCGATGAGCACGCCGTGCAAATAACGTACGTCATAAATCGTGATTTCACCCCATGATCTGGTTACCGGTAACTGCGAGATGTAAGGGATTATCTCTTCATTCAAGTGACGGAAACGTTGACGTGTCAGATCCAGAAAAATAACGGTTATGAAAACGCAGTAGGTGCCACAAATGACAGGAATAACGATATAAAATATCACTCTTATTGTCTCCGTCGTTCCTTCCTGTATAGCACTTTTGAGAACAAAATATGACTTTACGGTTATCGTGCCAAACGTATACAGGAAATACAGCCATGTGAATACATTCTTGTCCTTCCTCTCGTGCCGTAACGCTTTTGCTCTGTCATCGTATTTTTCTAGTTTTTCTGAAAACTGTAAATATTACAAAATTAATTTGAATAATCGATTATTTAAATTTACATTTATTGCGTGTGTGTGTGTGTATATATGATTAAATACAAACCTTAACAAATTCTTTGTAATGGAAAATTGCCACGTAATTGTAAGGTACCAACGATAAGATAAACACACTGAATCGCACAAACTTAAGTGTGAAGTCTTTTTGAGCTTTTTCAGCGGGAGATGTAGCAAAGAAGTGTTCGTACATGTAAACACAGGAATATGCACAATGAATTAATATCCATAGCGCACAGAAACAACGGCTCCAGATAGTACTTTGTTGGAGTTTGCCATTCGTCAACTTGCACGAGATCAAACCTAATATTTTGTTAAGAACAACTAAGGATTTTATGTTTTGGAAAGGTGTTCTTACTGGTTCTGATATCGCTTTTGTTATGGCAGAAATTATTGTTTCGAATAGACTTTTTATTTTCGATAACATTATTTTTAACGAGTAGAGTAAAGCAAAATTGATCTACAATTTGTACAACTATTCCTACTAATTCTCAACATGTACTGTACGACCGAGTTCTAAGTGAGTTATTATTATTATCTTTTCTCTTTATATACTTTTTTTATATCTTTATAAATTGCGGTTTTGTTATGTAACTCTAATGCACCCAAGAGATAAAAGATAGAGATTAGGATTGACATAAAGCAGTGATATATTAACGATAATCGTCAATCCATGTGTATAGCATAGTGAATCCATTTGCGACAGGTTAGTAGTTTAGCTCATAAAAATAACAATGACATTCATACAAGTAAAGACATACATGTAGCGCATGTTGCGGTTCTAACTTAAGTCACGCTACACCTGTCGTCACATATAAAAATCGATAAGACCTATGATTCATTACTATAAGCATTTGTTTGAAACCTATTATTGATATTTTTTTTTTTTTTTTTTTTTTTTTCTTCTCTCCACATTTACTCCTATTTGCATTTATTTTACACCACTCTATTGATATATTATTGATGTTATCACTTTTTTATTATCACTTAGTGGATGGGCTTATAATTAATTAATTTACGAGATTTTTTGTGTATATCTTTATTAAAATAAATGTTTGTACACACTCACACACCATAAAAGTACGTATTAAATATTTAAAAAAATATAAAAAAACTTATATTAGTATTATAAAATACGTAGTTATTGCTGCTATCGTCTAAAAATAAAAGTTTTATATAAAAAAACAATATAAATTGTGCATATATGATGTGTATACACTTTTTATAAAATAAAAGATTACTTACAGACTGAAACAAAGGTAAGTTAATCGTAAAATATCCTCCCGCTTCGAAAAATACACGTTTATGTAAAAAATACGTTAATACATTAACTTTAGCCTGAAATAAAAAAATCAAAGTTAAATAAAAAGATTTATTTTTCTTTATCAAATAGTCGTAGTTACCATTGTATGCCCTGGATTACTAAGTGCTGTCATGTTTTCGTTTAAGATAAACGAAATATTATTAGCCTGAAAAATGTGTGTAATTATGTAATAAGCATTTATATAAAAACAAAAAAATTAACTGAGAAAAACAATTGTATTTACAAATAAGATAAATTTTACCTGTTTGGCTGTGTAGTGACAAATCGAGCATAAAATTAGCAGTTGTATAATTGGAGAGCTGATAAGAGCGCAGACTGTTATGATTTTCTTTTCACGGAAGTAATGTATGTTCGCAACGATGCGTATCATAAGAGACGCAAACCACCATAAAAAAGGATTTGTGTAGATGTTACTAAACGCTTGCTGAGCATCATAAAGCAATGAGTATAGAATTTTCAGTTCTACAACTTTGATCAATTTCGATTCGTCTCGCTTTTCGTCCCATGACACATACGGTGCGATTTTCTTGTTTAAATGTTTAAAGCGTTCCAATGTTAGATATAAAAGAAGAAATTTTTGTAGCGTGCCGCCCATATGCATACACATTGCAAAAATATCCGAAAGCGTCACGAGGAACATAATGCCTTTTGCGTTATCGCTCAGTATCACATTCGTAAATAATAAAATACTAATAATCGTTAAAAGTGTAGCGATCCAATATACGAGCAAATTGTCTTTTCTTTCGTTTCCCAATTGTGCAACTTCATGGTCGTAATTGTTTAACCGATCAAAAAACTGTGACAAAATACAAGTTAGAAAAAACGAGAAACAATAAAATATCAAATCGAGTACTCTCTTTTGCGTTTCTTTCTATTTTATTACATATTACATACACATCTCAAATTTTTATAATTTTAATACTGTTCTCACCTTGCTAAACTGATTTTGCGAAGAGTAAGCACATATGACGTTGGCGCTAAGATTTATATATCCTAGTAAATGTTTCATGAAATCCACACTCAATCTTATCGAAATAGATTCCACCTCCACAAAACAGTATAACAAAAACAATGTATATGAGATATACGCTGTCACCCAAAAAACGCAAATACCGTAAAATGGCCAAGAACAATGTTTCAGTCGATCGTTTGTTATTTTGTTAGCAAACATGCCGAAAATTTTAAACATTAGTAGAAATGGCTTCATGCGCTTAACAACGCATTGTCTACGAAAAACAAAACGTTGTTTTAATTGCTTTATAATGTGTTGTTTTCGCACGCGCATGCTCTTTTTGATTCTACGATAACTTATATTTTTTTCTGGTTTTAAAAACTTAAATATTTATTATTTATTTTAACTGTGAAAATATCATGGTTTAAGTCAGAGCACAATACACTGTTTGAATGAAATGTGCGTTGCTACGATCGAACGCACATGTAAGCTGTATCGCGATTCGCATTAAACTATCTACTATGTTCAATCTCATTGTGTGCACCGTGTGCTGATAAATCGTTTTTTTACACTTTTACATTTATAGTATCTTTTTTTAGGGCACATTAATTTTTACTTTGAATTAATACATCCTGTGACAAATGTGAATGTCACCAGAATTACACAATCAAAGAAGGGCAAAAGAATCGTAGAACCTATGGTCCAGGATGGAAGTGGACATTCAATATGACGTAAAAAACCAATAATGTATTTTGGACGTTTCGATCATTTATTGTTGATGATCTTCAGCACTGTTGAATACAATGATAAAAAATTGCAATTAAAATTACAAAATAAAAATATGAAAAATATTCGTTACAGAGGATGACAAAAATAATTAAAATAAACATGTACGCACTTAAATTGACAAGTCAACACAACGACCGCTCAGTGCAAGCCGGCAAGAACGCGAATCAAAACAGCAGATGATATAAACGTACTAACAAGTAAACCTACTCAAGTGTTACACTCCAATTTTGATAAGCTTTGAATATGTTGTAGTCTAAGTTAAAATAAGAGACACATATTTTTTTATGAATATTATGTGCCCATATGGCCGTTA
>QVOA01024351.1:0-24248 GCA_014825685.1 Pseudomyrmex cubaensis
ACTATAAACATAATATAAGCATATAAATATAATATGTATTATAAATATCTTATACATATATATATATATATATATATATATATATATATATATATATATTATATATATTATATATATATTAAGTGACTATCTGTATTTTCTTACAAGGTACTATGTTATTGTTACTCCGACATCCCTAATATTCAAAAGCAACACCAAACACATATGTAGATTTGTGGAAAATAGAAATTGTTTACTTTCTTTCGCTTAGTTTTACTTTCGAAAGTCGGGATGCTCAGCCAGGTGCACCGATGTATGTATATATGTTTGTATGTACGTATGTATGGCATACTCTGTGTGTAAAAATCATATAAACATTAAAAAACTTACTTTTGATTGGAAATCATCAATTTAAAACAATGGAACATAACTCGTAATAAAATAGGGTGCATCGGACTGTGCCAAAAATTCTTTGTAAATACTTTATAATCTACATCTACGCTTCTCTAAATATTTGAGACTTTTGTCTCTTCACACAAGATGTAAAATAAATCGTAGGGTCAATGTCCATAAGGTATACTTACAATACCTTGGCAGACCTTGGCAATAAAGATGGCTAATTAATCGACTTATTTGGAAGCAGTGTAACGATGCAGAATCACATATACAAGCGAAAAGCTATTACATTAATGTCTATTTGAGTTGAAATACTTAGATAGCTATTGTAAACAATCAGGAAGAGTAATTGTTTTCTCTGCTAATCTTCTAAAATTGCCTAATTGCAAATATAATACAAATGGTTTCGACAATAATATGTTAGCATCTATCTACACAACGGATATATTTCTAATTGCCAAAATCTAGCAGGCGAGTCATAAGCGATTCTGCATGGTCAAACAAATAAATTTATTTATTAGAAAAAACCGATATTGCAATACATGGAATGTGTGGATTGTCTTAAGGCAAGCTTACCATTTCAATCGATTCTAAGCTGTTCCAAAACATTTATCCACACATGTATCAAAACAACTTTATTTCTTAAACATAATAATATAATAATAGTACTCCGTAGAAAAGAAATTTGGCTTTTTCGAGTACAGGCCCAGAGTTGTATTAGATCTTTACGACGGGTGATAAAAGGTTTTACAAATGACTGACATAAAAAAGAATATAATATTATATATATTTGCGATATATATAATCTGGAAATAATTATATATATATTTATATAGATTATCGCGGTTTATATTATTTGTGGCTACATCGCGTGTGTATGTATATATATATATATATATATACGTATATATATATATAAACTTTTGATATTACATTATATTACAAATTGGTATGTATGTGTGCGCATTGATTTGACATTCCTGAACATGCAATCTACACAATCGTAATTTGTCAGACGTATTTGTCGAAGAAATAACCGCGATAATAAGACGATGAGTAAAAAAACTTATATACTTTTCTCTGACTTCCCGTAAGATTTGCATGTCTAAGATAATCACGTACTTTTCTCTTAATGCAATAAGCACGAACACAATGTTGGAGTTAAAATATTACTATTCGTGTAGTTTAACTACACAATATGTATAAATAAAAAGTATAAAATTGTCATTATAAGTCACCGAACGCTTTCCCGAGATTCTTCCGCCATAATTGTAATCAGGAATGCCAATGTTAAAATGAGGATGGCGATCAGTGCATATCGTTTGTGGTACTGTAGCATACCTCGACATACGATCGTACAATTAGTAGAACACATACCTATCTAAACGTCGTCTTGAGCACATTGATAAAAATTAATGGAACGGGATATAAGAAAATACACGTTTGCTATTACTTCAGAAACCGGTTATTGGTGATATAGCTTCCACATAGGTAATATAGCTATATACGATCTATAAACCTCAAAGCGTATCAAAAGATAAAATTCATAGACGGATTCAGTTGAAAGTGTAAATTGTCCTTGTAATTACAGTGCCGCGCATCTCCCTGTAATTCTAGAATCTATGTGTAATGCGAGTATACAAGTTCGTATATAGCTGGGCACACGTGTTAAGCGTAACGTGGTGATCTACCGGATTGCATGCGATTTTCATAGTTTTCTTTTTCTTTGTTATGTCGACGATATTATTGTTGCTCAAGAATACAATATATACTTCTAAATGCTACAGTACGCGTGCGACGATATTACCTCATTGTACCTATCTAAATATGCCACGACAATGTGTCACGTGTCATCCCTGTAACCGTAACACAGAGCTTGCGAGTTTTTAATCAATGATAGACTCGCTTTTTTTTCTTTGTCTCCCGTGTCGAGAAAGATTCACAGATTGATAGACATGTCTTCGTAAGATGTGAGATTTGTGTCCGTCGAGGAAGCGGGGGTGACCGTTGGCGCTGTCGCGCTGGTCGGCGACTGCAGTGGGGTGGAAGCGTTTGTAGGTAGTTGCGATGTAGGACTTTCTAGGTTTGAATTCCAATGACTTCTCTCCGTGCCGTCACCCCCGTCGTCCGATACGATCGAAATGTCAGCGATAATTCCACTTTCTGAGAACATAATTAATGTTTTTTTTAGTGCCAAATAAAACGATAAAACCGCATTACTTTAAAATAAAAAAGACGCGATACTTACCAACGCTGCACTGACTGTTCAGTGTGGTACTGCGATGATGAGGTCGCGGACTCGTGTCGAGTCCAAGATTAAGCGTGGTAGGAGGACCGCTGCTTCCGCCGCTGCTCGAAGACGAGCTGACGGAAATTACGCTGTGCGGTCTTCGGCTGCAGCGGTTCGAATCCTCCGCCATTGACACCGCTATGGAGTTTCTAAATCTGGGCGCTGAGAACAAGTTCGAAGTTTTTGAATTTAATTTCGATTACAATCGACATTAATAAGTATGAGTGTAACTCGGCAAACTGTATACTTACTTTTGGATAGTTGAGCTACGCTAATAGAGCGATCGTTAATCTGATCCGCGCTAGGCCTTATATCTAAACACGGTTTATTCCCAATGCCCATGCTCGACATCTCCGCCAGGCGCACTTCTAAAACGCGAGACATCGTCAATCGTAATTTGCTCTTCTATAACGGTTCTTTCAAATGAACAAAAATGTACAAAACGTACCTCTGTTTCGAAGCGCCTGCTTCCACAAGAGATTGCTAAGTTCCTCGGTCCATGCTTTCTTGATATCCTCGCTCGCGCACTGCAGCGTGTACGTATCGCCTGGTTTTCTCTTGCGGAACCAGATCTCGAATTTTGTGGGCGAGTCCGCGATAACGGCGGTCAAACCGATGTCCGTCGTCTTAATGCTATGTTTATAGATGTAAATGTCAAGGTTCTGAAAAATTGCAAATACGTGACATTTAACGGACAAAATGAAATAAGCACAGATACGTAAAAAAAAAAAAAAAAAAAAAAAAAAAAAAAAAAAAAAAAAAAATGCTTTGCTGAAGAGTATAAGATCTTCGAACAGGAACACCTGACGCAGGCACTTCTTGCCTTTTCCTTGCCAGACTAAAAACTCGTTCTGTCGCAGCAGTCTGCCTTGTTCTTTTACATTCACCTGCGAAGTTACGTTAGAACGGATAGAAAAAACATATATAACACGGTTAGATAACATTACTAGATTAAATTGACTTAACACATGGTGGAAACATACGTCGCAATCACGAAGCGAATCCATTGCCAAAAGATCGTTTCCGTGTCGAAGCTGAAATCGCACCATCTGCTCGGCAGCCCTCAAATCCGCTTCACCCTCCACAATCGGTTTCATGCCATCGTCCTTCTCGTCCTTGTCCTCTTTACCGGACAATTGTTCCGATAGATCCGTGCCGGCTTTGACTAGCTGCTGAAGTAGCAAAGCATATTTTCCCATTCGCTGGACCGGCTTTAGTAAATAACTGGCCAAGTCCATTTTATCTCCCAGCTCGATCTGTTTCTGTTTGAAGAAGCTCGTTCCGTATTCCGCCATCAGCGAGTCCGAATTTGGTTTGTTTTTATTATACAAGGCGTAAAGATAAAACTTTTTCTCCTGCAAGTTTTTCAATGTATTCGCGCGCGTTAGATATTTTCTTCTAATAAAAATTATATTCTACATTATATTATTAATATCAATTGCAATTTTACTTACATGTCTGAGGAAACATTGACCCACCAGCATGGGCGATTGCTCGCATTGCTCCAATTCGCGTAGAAAGTGTTGACTGTGAAACTCGTATATCTTCTCGACATTTCCGAAGATCACGTTTCTTTGTCCTCTGAGAGCCTGCGGGATGTCCTCTCGCACGAGTTCCGGGATGTAGTTCTTCGCAAAAAAAATTTACACATGTTACTTGTTCAGACGCGCGCGCGCGCGAGCGACAAGTGTGATGAAATTACGCGAGAATATAAACTTTAAACAACATGCGCATATGGCAATTACCTCTATTATGTACTCGAGGGACTTGACGTAGTCTCGTTCAGTCTGTATCATCTCCCTCATTATGAGCAGTATTGTTCTGCAAGGTGAAATTCTTCGTTAACGATCATGTTGCGATCGTACAAAACAAGCAGTGCGAAAAATGGAAATTACGAGAAAACAATAGCTCGCTAGTGTAGTGACACAACGACGAGGCGACACGCGTAAGACGTTAAGTATTTTAACGTGAGATCTTGAAAGTTTTCTTGAGAATTTCTGAGAGTTTTTAATTAATTTAAAATAGATCTAATATTGAAACAATTTTATTAATAGTATTTCTGAATGTGAAGAATCGCAAGATAAATTAGAATTTATCTATTTTCACACGATGATGTGAAAATAGATAAACTCTCATATTTTCTATAAAAAAAACGTAAAGTAGCATGACAATCGTACTTTTTCGCCTTCATTCCCGGTGCGATGCTGGCCGATCTGTGAAGATGCGAATTCACCGGCGGTTTCACCAGTCTCCGTGGAGCCGGACTTCGCGGAGGTGTTCGCGGTGGCGAACAGTCCAGGAGTTGCTCGGCGCTTTCGCGAAGTTCAGCAATGTTATCAAGCACCGGTCGACCGCTGCTACCGCCCGATCCGACGCTTTCCATCGGACAAGCGTAAGACGCGGTGCTGTCGCTGTCGTCCCAGGACGTTCCTGAAACACAAGTCCCAACTTATATAAATATTCATCTCGCGACGATCGTAGGAAAGAAGATCGAGGAAAAAGAGAGCCTCCTCACTTTTGGCCAACGTATCGTCCCAGGGCGTCGACTCGGAAGCGGTGAAGGATCTTCTTCTGGCGGGACTTCCCGGAGCGGACGTGGTCCTAGCGATTTCCAGGGCTTCCGCGCATTTGTTCCTGGCGATGCGACATTGTTCCAGAAGGACCTCGTTACCGAGTTTCTCGGCCAGAGCCATCATCTCGGTGAAGTGTTCGGGCGGTAGAGGAGGCCTCGCCATCAGGAACTGCTGGGATCTTCGCTCGCCGGCCAGACGCGCCTCCTGCGCCCACTCGTAGGCGCGATCCTGAAGAAGACAGCATCTCGACGTGTCTTCCAGGTACTCCCGTTTGTCCTCCAAACGGGAACCGAATCCGCGCAGGTGGTGCTTCAACGACCTCGCGAGTTCGCGGAGTCCGCTCGCGCTCGCCGCCTCGGCAAGGTCGCTTCCTTTGTCGAGATGTCTCTGCAACACGAGAAAGAAGACAAATCGATATAATACACACACAAATGCAGCTCCGTTTCAATTTATATCTAAAAACGGTGATAGTCAAGTGTTTTATTGCTTTGCTCATTAGCGACGGGAAAGTTCTATCTGGAACTTCATCTAGAATTTCATTTCGAAACTCTGCAACAAATGCGAAGTCGTAACGGAAGTCAGTCGAATATTTCATCCGCCGGCTCATAACGCGAAAGGCGTGATAAAGGAGAAGGTACGTACACTCACCGGGATGAGACGATATCCCGGTCCCGTCTGGCATCCGAGTTGGCGGAACCCCCTGCGGTGCCCGACGGACCCGTCCCCTAATGGAGGGGCCATAAATCGACATATGGGGGTAAATAATGTCGCGATAAGCCGGGGGGTCCGCCGCCGTCAACTCGCTCGTAGAAAGGCGGGCGGATGGGTATACATACATATGTATATATGAAATACACGCGTTTACACGGAAAATCTCCCACGTGTACCGCGTGCACGTTCGGGATATCGCGTATTCCCGATGATACGGCGCAACTCTCGCGTTCACGCGAGCGTAAAATCCACTCAGACACGGCTCGGTCGCATCCCGGAGCTGCTCGATCGAGTGCCCGTGACGAAAGGTGCGTATCTCGTCCCACGATCGGCCGAGATGCAACAGCGCGATCGAGGGGAAAGAGAGAAAACGGACAGGAATTCCACGCACGACTACGCGTATAATATCGACGATGTAACCGGCGCTCGCGACAAGTCGTCCGCGACTTGAAAATAAAAAAAAAAAAAAACTTTCTCCGGACGATTTGCTTATTAGGCACGTGTAATGACGCCTTAATATCGCAATCAAAAACGGAGCGCGGAAAGAACACTTCTGTTACAAGGAAGAAAGTATTTCGCACGTAACGCGTATAGGATTGACGAGTACACGTCATGTTACATCTTTGATAAAATATCGCT
Organism: Pseudomyrmex cubaensis; assembly: GCA_014825685.1. Lineage (NCBI taxonomy): Eukaryota > Metazoa > Arthropoda > Insecta > Hymenoptera > Formicidae > Pseudomyrmex > Pseudomyrmex cubaensis. Next base: position 6,589 of record QVOA01024351.1, read on the forward strand.
TCTCCCGCAGCGCGCCGCGTTTGCTTTTAATATCGCAAGTAGAAAGTATACGCGACACGTAATCGTACCGCTTATTCGGACGTGTTGCCATGCTGGTGGTGTGTTAAATCGAAGAGAAATGCACACTCGGTCGGGATATGAATGAGCGAGGGGAGAATAACGCGCGTGATACATCAACAAAAAAAAAATTTCATTACGTTTTATTGAACTCTAAGTGCGAAAAGGGGGAGAGACTGCGTGAGTTACACTCCATAAAAAGATACGATTAGAAACAATCAATTGGTCACTTTGTACATCCTCGGGCACTTCAGTTAAAAGACAGAAGACTCATTATGCTTAAGATGTAGATAAAGTCGTTTGGTTTCTTTTTTTTTATTTGAAGAAGTTTATTGACTTTCGCTTCTTGATCTCGTTAAAAGTTGATTCGTGAAGAGTAATAATAAATTTACGATGAAACGCATTATCTCCATCTTGTGTAACAACCGGACGTTAATTTCTTCACTAGACTTGCTTGTTAAGTTAGCGATAAATCTTATATTATATGTGTCCCATAAATTTGCATATAAAATTGCATCCTTGGGAAATGTAATTATGTGAAACGGCGGTGTGTTTGGTCTTTTCACGACCGATCGATCGTTGCACGCTGTGAGGGGATGATCTTCGCTCATTCTGACGAAGTTTGTTCACTTGCTTGCACGTGACTGTGTGCGTGTGTGTATGTATGTGATTTTTCCCCTCAAGAATCTTAAATAATCGAAACCATTTCTTTCTTTTCATAATGAACTACATATGATATTCGTGAGAGCAATATCATGGACGTGAGTGATGTTACTGCATTTATTCTTTCACGTTCTCTGGTGACATATTTGTCGTAAATATTTAGATGACGCAAAACGTATCTTAAATTTATTGAAATATGTCTTTTTGAAAACTGTATGTACAATTTATTTCAAAAATAATATGCAGAAACGCGCTTTGAGAACTTCATTTGTTAAAAATATCGAGGAAATCTCCGATCTTTTCAAGATTATAATAACATGCGATGACCGAACTCGACAACAATTTCAGGATTGAGTGCTTCCTCACTCAAACAAGTTTCGAGATTCAATCTCGCAAATCGCTGAAGTCATCGATATAAAATCAGCATATTCGATTTGATGTGTCCGCCGCGCAATATGTAATTGCCGCGTCCGCGCAAACTGGATTCTGCGAACCGATCGTCGATTAAGATCGTAAATCAATTCGACGCACAAAGTATCCACAATACTTTTTCATCACCGCGCCGCGCGCTCTCCAATCGCGATATTAAATCTTCCGTCCGAAACGGATCGATTCGCGCGGTCTATCCTCATGATTATAAGTGGTTTGTAGAGCATGTGAAATATCGCCCCGGGAGTCGTGGACGCATCTCCCTTCCCGACTTATTCTCGAATCGTTTAATCAGTAGGGACCCGACACAGGGGCGGTAATCTTCTCTTTAGATAGGCGCGCGACCCTCTTAAGCACTCCGCGCGCGCGCGCGCCCGCACGGAGGGATGATTATTAAATCTCACGTAGCCGGGATGGGTGTACTTTAAAAGTTTACACAGAGCGCGCGGATACTCATCTCCGCGTGTCGCGCGAAGAAAACCAAACCCGCATCTTCACGAAAGTCTGCCAATGACTTGTTAATTTATTTATCGTGCCCTCATTGCGAACGCGCGCGCATATCTAGACCAGCGCGAATCATCCCAGATCATCGTGAAAGTATGCGAGCACAGTTGTTTGTTTCTCTCGCTGAGTGCACTCGTATTTTGCAAAAGTCGAGCCGCGTGTGTACATATACACACACGTGTATGCGCGCGCGCGCGTACATTACGGAACGCCGTTTACAAGCTCACGCGTTTCAATTGTTTGACAATGTTCTCGCGTAAATATAAATATACGTTTTGAATATCAATGAGCGCGATCAAGCGTGATAAATTACAATAATTGCATTGAAACGATCCGAATTGCTGCGCGCGAAGCAGATGCGAAACACACACCGATCATGAATATTCAGCGCTTGGCGCACGTATATCGCGGACCGCGTACATTGGAAATTCAACGGCGTATCGTACACCGAAGCCGTTTTACAACTCTTACCGCGCGATGATGATGATAATGATTATTATAACGTCAAATTAGATGCGAAAAATCGTAGTGTAATAGCCCGCGCGGTTTGTTATTACGACGGAATGTAGAAAGGAGCGTAATTTGCTCGAGCGTGAAATTAGATTAGTTAAAATGCGACCAACCTCGGTGCGGGCACGTAAAATTCATGGTCTTGCTTCCGAACAATTATAATGTGTGTACGTGTATGTGCACGTCCATTAATTAACACGTACCATTGATTATCATAATAAATTGTCAATTAATATCAAGGAAGTGCGCGCGAGGACAAAGACCTTTCCGCGAAAGAAACGCGGCGCCGATTATACTTTCTAATTTGCGGCACTACCGCGCGCGATGTATCGTATCTCCGGGGATGGAAAGTCTCCTATTGTAGACATTAGATGTGACTGTCGGAAGAATCGTCTCTCGCGCGCGACATATCTCTTTTCTCGAGACGGATTCACGAACAACAACACTGCTCCTTCGCCGACGATCGTCGCGCACGATCTTTCGCAAGCGCGCTTTTCTCCTCACCGGCCGACGATTCGTGTTCTTCACGATCGGCGGCTGGAAATAATTGCATCTCTTGCAGCGGATGGCACGCGATATCCTCTCGCCTCGGCGAGATTGTGAATATCAGCGTAATACGCGCGTAAGCAAATGTGCGCGTCTCGATTTTGCGAGAGAATAGCCGAGAGAAAACGCGCTTTTGGCACAAAGGGTGAACCGACGGCAAAAGTGCGAGTCACGCGTCGAGCTTGTATTAACCAACTCGACATCCCGCGGTGTTAATTAATTACAGAATGAAGCTTCCACGGAGTACTGTGTGTGTACGAAGCGCGTAACGTGACTCACACTTTTTGTTTGATCAGCGGTGGTCATATAAGGTTCGACATAATCGGCCATATGTGTCACACTTTGTGCACCGTGTGGTATGCTAACAACAAGTTGAATTCCACCTTATATGATTCAGGCGGATCGCCAGCTATTTATTCCTACCGCAAACCGCGCAGCGCGGAAGCTTGTAAGCTTTACAAAAGAGCTTCATCTCTTTTTCTCTCTTTATCGATACAATAGGACCCCGTTCGAAACATATTGCCGCGACATTGCAAGCGCGCGCGCGCATGACACAAGAATGAGAGAGAATAATTTTCCGAACTGAATATATTGAAATTAATTCTGAATCATAATTCAATTGCGACATGAAACTCGCGTGACTTTTCGGGTTCGAATCCTGTAAGTAATTGAACGGTATGAAGTGTGCGGATTACGTAACGGCAAGAACGATTGGAAGAGCAATTCCTTTCGACGATAGTATCGTCTCCCATCTGCAACGCCGACACATTCGCGAGCGAATCATTTTGTATCGATTTAAATTGGCGTATCCTTCAGTGATCCGCCAGCTGATGTTCCCATTAATCCTACGCAGCGAGAGAAATAAAAATGACGCAACTCGTCATGCAGACGCAATACATTACGCGATTATTATTATCGCACATCGCGATCGACCTTTCAAAGCGTTCTTTTCGGGTCCACACGTGCTGCTCCATTAAACAACGTTTAATTAAACGTTAACAACGTTAACCGTAGGGTAATCATTCGCTAGTTGCACTTTTCTTTTTTACATGCCAAGTATTTATGGGAGAAAATCGCTTTATTTATACCAGTTATTCAACCGGTATATCCGCACAACATTTTCCCGTCTGCTTAACGAAACGACAAGACCAACGTCATTAGAAAACACGAATCGAACGGTTTTCCCGGGGGCTGTTTGACCGGCTCTCCTCGAGATAACTGAACTTTCCCGTTGATACCGCTTAAATCGACGATCGTACGTCTATGTCTCATCGGGTTGGCTACCGCTCTGTGGAATGTCGCACATGAAAGTTGCAGCGAGGACGCGAATGTCTCATCAAACACGACATGTTCAACAAGGTGCGCGCGATTGTAGTTATCGACGATAACTTTCCTCGAGCTTATCGGCGCGATACGAATAATGTGTGTGACACGTAACAAAGAGAAATAATTTCCGCGATCAATTCGATTTCGCGACAAGTTTTCGCCAAGCTCGGAATCATCGAAGTAATTGCTGAATAATTTTTCTCATACGCTGAAAAAAACTAACGAATTAATTAATTACAATTGTTTATCGCAAAAGTAACCCCGTCGTATATTGTATATCTCACGGAACTTTCATCGCGAGGCAAATCAGGAAGATGCTCTCTCGCACGACGCGATTAGAACTCGAAACAGATCTCGAGAGTCATGTTTCACGACTTCCTTCTTTGCGACTCTCGAGTCCGAGATGCAAATTTCGGACGACGACGCAGCGATTTCTTGTTTTCAGCGAAGATAACCCGGGGAATATCCCGTTCTTTGTATTCGAGGCGATGGATCCCCGACGCCGACTTGGAGCGGCAACAAATCACCTGTCACGATACTTTCTCCTACCGCGAGTATCCACTGTAGCCGGGCGCTACAGAAAAGGTAGAGTTACGCGAGACGTTCGTACGGCGCACGTGCAGCCGGAGAAGAAGGAGGAGGAGGAGGAGGATGCATCATCTTATATATTCGTGAGGATCGTCTCGCTTTGTCCCCGTTTGACTCGATTTATGATCAGGGGCAGATAAGTTAAATAAACGAGCCTCGCGGGAGCAACCCGCGAGTCGGGAAGATTGGTGAATATTCATGAGATGACAAGCGCGGACATAGTCAAATGTGTGTACGCCTAGCGTACATATGAAGATAATTTAATTACACGTCTCCGTATAGACGTGTGTGTAGCCGAATATATGCGAAGATTCAATTACGACTAGGCTTAATTAATCCGTTAAAGAGCAATTACTTCTGCGCGACTGTATCTACGGCTGAAGGAACGCATGATATTATTCACTGATACGAGTTTAAGTGACGATGATGTTTATTGAGCGCGCACAGTAAAGTTTCACTTATCTTCGTAAATGAACAGCAAGAACGCGCGTAAATGGAATAATCAGAGACACGATGTTTGTTGGCCTTGCACCGGGAGTAGGCATTAAATTATATCTTCCCTCCGTTTAATGTCGCAATTGATGTCTACGGGAGCAAAAATCTTCTCGCTCGCGTGCGAAGTAAATTGTGGTAGGAAATGTTTAAGTTGATGTGAACACACACGAGTACACATGAGCACACGACGGGCTTCCTCATTAAAATAAAAAGCGAGAGCAATCGGTCTCATATACGTGATGCATTAATTTGCATAGTTTACGAGAAGAAAAAGAAATGCATCAAAGATCGAAAGAGATACAGCGATGTACCTTAAATGAGCAAACAAATATAATGATTTCATCTATCGAGCGATTCGCGAGCGTATTGTCGCTTCTCGTTTTTCAATCGTATATTGCAACGTGCCTGTAAATATTTACGTAACAAAATATGACAATGTGGCACGTGTTCAAGTCTGACATTTAAAGACAGAGAAAATGCTGCACTGGCTGCGCATAATCACCGTCATTTAATGGTAGCTCGTTGCGCGCATCTTTCTTCATCAATAATATTATACAGGGTGTCTGGACAATTTTGAAACAGCCGAAGTGTGAGAATAGATTAGGTGAATCTGAACAGAAAAGTCATTTTGCAAAACTTGTAATTACGAAATTAAAAAAATTTAAAACAAAATGACTTTTCTGTTCAGATTTATCTAATCTATCCTCACACTTCGGCTGTGTCAAAATTTTTCAGACCCTGGATACGTACAGCATACGACATCACAGTTATTTTATTGCTAAAAGAAAAGTCAAGTTGCGTTAGTACACTGTTCGAACGTAAAATACGACGCAATTACACGCGTAAATTGCGCGACGCAAGAAAAAATGCGCTAACAGTCTGTATTTCGAAGTGTTCAAGAAAACGTGAAGCTTGAATTTCTTCATAAGTCGTCCTGTACACGCAGCGATGCGCTTAAGTGCGCATCGGTCAGGAGTGTTTCGACACCAACCGCCGCGCGTTATTGCAAAGTTCAAGAGTATACTTTTATTGCTTTCCCTCCTGCGCGTTCCCGACCACTTTCACTTCGTCTCTTCCTGCCTTTTTAAGCGCGCGTCGCGCGATTAGCCGCAGAAATGCAGGCGTTCGCGATGAAAACCTGGTACCGGTTGCACGTGAAATCGATAATCGCCGCAGCCACGAAACGGCCCCGAGTGTGTCCCGGGATATTGCATTCCGTGGCGACAAAGGTCGAGCCTCTCTCGACTGGTCGTCTTTGCGTTCGTCGCCACGCGCGAACTCTCTCTCTATTTCGCGATGCGTCTCTCTTCTGCATCGTTGCGAGACTTTATTTCCTGCCCATTTACGGCAGACAATTACGCAAAAAACTCTTTACGCATATTTTTCGTCTTTTGCGACACAGTATCCGAAAATATCAACGAAAATCATCGATTTTTAAGAAAAGAAACTAAAAATAAATAAATATATATCTAATAAATTTTATTGCAATCTTTATATTATGCAGTTTTGAAAGAATTTATTTAAATAACGATTTAATTGGCAATTTGTATTATATAACTCACGTACATCACCGATTGACACGAAGACGCGATTTCCAATGCGTAACAATCTCTAAACGTCAGCGTGTTTTATGGCATCGTATTCCGCTCTCAGATATCACCGTTTCGCTAGAGTCGAAGTTCCTGAAGGCCATTTTCATCGACGGGAAGACACGCACGGGGAACTATAAAGTGTGAGAAAAGATCGAAGCGAATCGAATCGAGGTCGATAACTCTGAACGAATGCTCGATCGATCCAATCTATACTTTATACGTTTATCATCTCGATTTCCATCCGTGATTTTTATTGTTTCACTTTATCGATCGGCCATGATCCTTATTGCAGGATAGATGCGGAATATATATATATATTAGGCGCGCGGAATTATCCGTATGCACTCAAATCGTTTCGAAGATCGAATTCCAGATCCAGTCAATTTTGCAACACTCGTCAAGCGATCTCGTGACAGATGCCTTTTGTGTCTACGTACTTTTATGCGACACGGTACACGCGTAAGCGCAAGTAACACGATCTAAAAACGGATTTTGTGAAACACGATCGCGGTGAATTTCTATCAAACAGGTATTTACGTGAACCAAGAGGAAACTCGACGCCGTGTCGCGATAATTAAATGAAAAAAAGCATCTCGCAAACAAAGCAGAAAATAAACACTTTAATCAGTGCACATTAAGCGAAACTTTCAAGATAATACGTACAACGTGAAAAACATAAATATTCATGACCTGCTGTGGGCAAAATACGACTTCACGTATGAGCTGCGGTAAGTAGAAAGTTCCCGATCTCGCGAGGACCGCAAATAGCGATAACTGTTGCAAACTAATTTTATGGATCGTTTATTGTTGGTTATTTGCAGTGTATTTATAGTGATCGTTTGCAACGCGAAATCTTGCCATGGGCGAAGCGAAGAGCCAAAGACATCAATGAGGATCGTGAGAAGTCTTAGCTGCAACCGCACTCGCGGTCAGTGTATATGTATTTTTTTTTCTTTTGCCGAGTATATAACCACGCCAAGGGAAGAATGATTTTACGAGAGCACGATCTCGCGCTGAAACGTATATAAAGAGTGATTTATGATCGGTAGAAGTGGACGGGACGCGAGAAGAGGACGCACCCTCAGCGTGCACGATTCCTCGACCCTTGAGCCGCGACGCGTAATTTATGCGCAACGCGCACGGGGCGTCGTTTTTCAGTTGCGCGCATTTACGAACTTCTTATGCGCACTTTCGGAGCGGAGAAACCGCAAGACTGCATGCGAATGTTTGATTTTTGCGGTCTTGATCTCCGCGCACGTGTCGCCGCACCATTGAAATTGTCATCGACAATGTATGTCAAGAATTTGTGGAAAAATATTTTTATATGTGATGATTTATTTTTATTTAACATTGCGTCACAAATAATTTATTTTTAATTTTAATAAGATTTAATTTAAATTTTTGATAATTTGACTGTTGCATTAAAAAAAGAAATTTTGTCTCTACCGTTTTCGCGCTGATGTTTGTAAATTGTTTAGCTCCCAGTCAATTTACATCAAGTGTTTTTTTTTTCGCACTCGAGAGTCCACCGCGACTACAACAAACTATTCTAACGGTCCGGAAAATGCCGGGCATTCATGACGAAACAAACATTACCACAAAGCGCGCCGGCACAATAGAACATAAAAGACTCTCGCATCTGTCGTTCTCACTGCCACGGACGGGAGGGAGAAACGGCATTGACCTGTCGAAAATCTTGACGGCGCGTTTAGCGCGAAAGTTTACAGCTGCTGCCAGATGATTCCCGCGTGGAATGAGAAAAGCGAGAGCTGCGCGATGCAATCGATAGATCATACACGTACGCATAACACAGCGTTGAGAGGCGATTAGGGTGAATGGCCGTAAATAGTCTTCGTAAACTGCCTCTTAGATTATTATTACGGCATCGTAAATCTCGATACGACACGCTCTTGCGGACGTATTTTCATTAGAGTTAACTATACATAATGAAATTCCACATACTTTCTTTTCACGTGCTACAAAATTGGATTTGAAACGTAGGCACATTACGCGCGAGGATTACTTTTTTTCTTGAACGCGATGCTAATAATGTGTTACACAGATCTTATCTTACGCAATTCCCGAGACGTTTGTGTGTTACTGTGCGACGACGAGCAAATTATCCGCAACAAAATATCCGCAGTTTATGAAAGTAGCGTGCGCACACCGCGCTTTGACGAGAATTATATCGAATTTTTGTAACGAGAGAAAGCGCTCGAGAGTAACCATTCAGTCAAATATAATTCGGGTAATTATAAGAGAATACGAGGCAAAGTTATAATTATCGCTTTGTGCGCCCCGCGGAGTGCAAGCGCACAACACACAATCTCCCCCTCCTATACATTTAATTCGACGTTACTCGCTCCAGTGGGTAAAGAGCAAATGCGCGAGACATGTGTGTCGGTGCAACGAGAGCGTTGCATTGATATATAGAAAAATACAACACAAAAATTACACACTTTGCCTGACACACTCAAGTTTCATTTGCTCGCGTACGGCTGCACCACTTGCGACCACACCTGGCAACTTTTTTGTTTCCTCTTTAAACTGTCGATCCCACAGCAGAATAATTAGATTTGCAATCACGGGACACGAGTGGTAAATATAATTACTTTAATAGTTTCTTTAATTATCCGAGAAAAAATAGAAACATGATCGTAAGATTTATAACATGATATAAGATTTATATATATATAAGTCAGATCCCGCCAACTTTCGGACTTGATCTTATATGATCATATTGCGAATCGTCTTCTGTGTCAAAACCGATAAAACCTATCGTCTAAGAGTCGTAAGTCTTTCCCGTTTTTTAACGCGATGTCACTTCTCACCTTTCTTCTAAGATCCGCCGAACTCTATGCGTTAATAGTCGCGTGTCGTACGCGCATCGCCCGGTTATTTCTAGACACAAGCGTTTATTTTTCTCGACTTAAAAGGTTTCGAACTGTGAGGTCTGTACGCGCGCTCTAATAAACTCGGCTCGGCGTTACGCGCACACATCGTCAGAGGCCGTAAATTCTTCAGACCGGAGATTCCTCAGCACTCTCAATGGTAATGAACTTCTCTCGAGATTATTCACCGAATCTTTCTTACGCAGTTCAGTTCTTACATACACTTTAAGCGATTCGAGAACGACTTGCTCATATCCGGAAAACGAACTTTCCTGGAAACTGTCCCGCAAACTTCCTCGGCTCGCGAAGACAAACGAAAGTGAGATAAAACCAAGATATGTGTATTAAAAATTATAGGTTTTTTTTTTTAGAAGACAATGGTCAGCAATTCCAAGAGTTTCGATGAATCAAATCACTTCACGCGTGAAACAGTATAAGATACAATCACTGGAAGATTGTATAGATGTTACGTAAATTCCAGTATGGCATTGAGAACCTCGTATCGACACATCATCGTCGGATTAATCTAAAATTAGCTTTTCCGAAGAAACAATGATATTATTGTTATTATTATCATTATCGCATCTATTAGCTTCTTATCTAAACCGATTTATTTCTGAGATCGCAACTTCTCTCGGAGAAACAAACAGCGATATCTTAATTCACGTGTATCTGTTCGGCTTCTGCAAACTGAATATATCTGATTGCGGGCGAGTGAGATGGTGTTTGCGATCGGACGCGTTATATACCGCGAGATAATGACGATCGGGCAACGCATACGTTAGATGCAACGTGTGATAAAAGTTATATCGGTCGCTATAAATTTCCACGCGCGAACGCGCCTCGCCGACAGATTGGATCGCGCCCTCGCGCGGATACGTCACGGTTGGATTATCCCGTGGAACTGCTTCAATTCCCGACGGGTGTATCGCGAAATATCTGCGAACCTGGCCACGGTCGAACACGCTATATTTTGCTCGTCAATATTCAAATCGCGTCCACGGTGACCGGTAGCGTCGCGGAATCGCCGATCGTGGATTACACGATCCGGTCATTTCAATTCGCTCTCCGCAACGTCAATAAAGTTATTTTTAATAAAATAAAATCAAATACTTTAAATAGAATTTTTCTTATACAATTATTTTCCTTTTCCGAAATGTTCATATCGGCGATCTCGCATGGCAAGTTTAACGTATCAATGGAGAGACCAATCAACGCGAGCGAGTAACAAACACCTACGATCGCTGCAGGAAGGAAAAAAAACTTCGTGAGATTTGTTTGACGAATTACAGAGCGAATCGAAATGCAGTCGGTCTCGCAGATCCAATCGCAAAAGAGCCACGAGTTGCTTTTACGCGACGTTGTTGAAGGCGCGAGAGAGACGGGAGGGGCAAAGAAGGGTATCGACGTTTACATAAGCGTCTCTCTGATGTAATTGATCACGAACGCCGGTGACTCTCGGGCGGACCGGTGCAGCAGGAGCCTGTAGATTGTATTACGGCGCGATTTATGTCCGCTGGTGATTCGCGAAGGAGAGAAAAAATGCTCGTGGAGCGCGCGAGCGTGGGATACAATCAGCTCGCCCCGGCTTAATTGTCTCTATAGCGCGCGCGCGCGCAGTCTGTAATCCGTCTCTGATGGAGTTCGGTTTAACGAGCATCCGAGTAAAAACAACTACGGCCGTTCCGTCGTGACCGCGCCCATATATTCCGTTAAAATTCTCAGAATGGATAATATTCCACGAGTGTCCTGGCGGCGGCGGCGAACGCGCGCAGTTGCGCTTTCGTGTAGCAGCGCGGCATCAAAAGCACCCGCCGTGGTTTTGAGCGCGTGGTGGAGAGTTCAAGTACACCGGATTACTCTCTTCGCGAGGACGGCAACCGCACGCGGGTGAAGGGAGAGCCCGCGGGGTAATTCGGCTTTTGCATTAAAAGCCGTTTCACCTCTCTCTCTCTCTCTCTCTGCTCAATCTCTTGCTAACTCTCCCGCTCGTCAGGAAGCACTTATAGTTGCACATCCAATTATGCTTTCTCTCGAAGTTTTCAGCCGTTTGATGCAATTTACTCCGCGCGCGATCGTATATTCACTCGCGCGCCCACTAAATATCAGTTTCCGAAACAAGTCGCAATTTAATCTTTCTCTTCCGATTGTTATTCCGGGGAGAGGAAGAGGAAGAGATTAAAAAGCAACCGGTCGGTGAACTTCCAACGAAGCGCCAAATTATCCGTGACACGCCAAATAGCGCGTGTCATCGCGAGCAACGCGCGCTGAAAGGGAAAAAAAAGGAACTCGCGCTCGTCACATTATCAGTCTCTCCTGCGCCTATATCGTGGTGGTATATACACTTTATTCCAGCAGCGCCGACCGGGGCTTTAACGGTATATTCGAAAACGAGTCACGTGGCCTTCCAGGAGGCCTTCACGTACCGATATGTATATTGGGGCCTCGCAGCTCCGGGTCCGTCCGCGCGTTCGTGCGACACGAATAATAGGCTAACGGCGAAGTATATATTGCACACGCCGGTGTGTCTGAATATCATGCTTTGTCACGCAAATAAGCACGAACTCACGGCGCTAATACGCCGCCGTGTACTCACGCTGGATACATTTATTACACAGTGTACGGGGCCGCCTGCGCCGCGGAGAATGCGTCCGCACGAGAGGATCCCGCGCACGTAGGAAAACGCGATGATTGATGCGCCGTGCCGGGAGTTATTCCGTACGTACTCCGCGCGCACGCAGAGAGCGCGACGGTAATGCAAATGTGCGCGCAAAAGAGAAAGAGAGAGAGAGAAAACTTCTACAACAATTTTTACTGTGCTAAATATCGGAGAGAAACGGTCGAAAATTGTTAATTAGAAAAGCTCGGACGGCTATTGATTGCTGATGAATATCGCGCCATTTTGTCTTAAAGCGCGTCTTCATCTTTCTTGGCATTGTGTTGTACGGCGAACTCTTTCTGACTCGTTCTGACTTTTATACAAACTGTGCGTTATTCTGCGCACGAATTGCGCAGATCTGGATTCTTCGATCAAACTTCTTCTTCTTCTTTTTCTTCTTCTTCTACCCTTTATGTGTGCGCGCTTAGAAAACGCAAGTTGCATATACGATCTATTTTCGCTCGTCGAGGCCGCGCGAGATTTCATTCAAGGTTGAAGAACCTCCTCGCGCGCGCTCGTCTCAAGATCCTTTTCTTTCTTTGCGCGATGCACGGCGCGGCGGCACGATCGGATCAAGCCAGTCCGTCAAGCGATCCCGGTGTTACACCTTCTTTCTTGAATCATCGTTACTGACGGGGTTATCTGCCCGCGTGAATTCCTGCGGTACGCGAAGCCGCCTTCGCGCCACCCGGCGCGATACCGATCTCGCGACCATTGTCCCACATATTGTAACATCGGCGTCAGACATCCTGTTTGACATGTCGCGAGGCTCGGTTCGCGCGCGCGCGCATTAATTATCCGTCGACGTGCGCTGCCGATGATAATCTGCGAATAATGGGCGTCTCTCTCGCCCACGTTGTGAGGCACGCGATCGATAACAGGAACACGTAGGATTCTTTTTATTTTCGCCGACGCTTTTCTTTTTTCGCCTTGACATTTCGCGTGTCTCCGCGCGAGAGCAATGCAAATTAATATAAGCAAGTATCGAAACGACCAAGTATCTGTCATAAATATATCAAATGTTATAAAGTAATTTTCCAGTTCGCCGCACAGAAGCACGACTTTGAAATTACTGCATTTTTGTTCATTATTATTCTTGACATGTCCGCTATTAAAATGTATATACACAGCACAATTAAGCTTGAAAGGTTTCCGAAGCAAACTTCGAGGAAAAGTACGCATTGTTGCACGCTAGACCGCCGAGGTTTCTCCCCATCCCCCTCCCGGCATATAAAGAATAATTCGCGTCGGAAATAAAACGAAAATAAATTGTCGCTTGTTGCAAGCGCAACAGAAAGACGGCTCGGGCATCTGCGAATAATTAGATACAGCACGGTATTACTCATAAACGTCTTCCTCGGGGCTCGTCATTCCGGCGGGACGCACGCCGCGCGCGATGTGCGCCCTGCGCGCTATATTTATCGTAACGGACATATACGGAGTGCGTAATAGAAATGCCGCGCGCACGCATGACTGTCTCATTAATTAAGCGCAAAATCCACGGGAATTTTCTTCGAACCGTGCGCGTTACGTTCCATCCGCGCGCGGGAAAACGAAAGCGAAAGGCCGGGCCGAGGAGATTGTTTCGAAGGATAACCGGCACGATACATACCTGGCGCGATACATACCCATACATTATGCAATTGCACCAGTCCGGGCAAATTGAGCATGAATTTTAATAAGATTCGAGTGGTACTTGTTCAAGCTCCTATGTGTTTAAGCAACGAGCGGCCGTCTATTACGCGTGCCATTAAAACGTACGGCGCCGCGGTAAATGACAACTTATTTCGCAAATGAAATCGCGTTGGATTTTTCCGTGAAAATCGTCCGACGTTTTCTGTGCCGAAGACGAAGAATCGAAATTAATACCATATTATGTATTCGAAGGTTTTCAAAGAACAGAGTTTGTCTCGCATTTATAAAAAATGCGCAATTATTTTTTTTCTCCCAGTTTCTTACTGCGATCCGTGAAATCATCCGCGGAAACACGGCGCGTCGCGGTTACGTAGCGTCATGCAGTTTCGCGCGAACTCTCGCGATTACAATTACGCTATCGCGCTCGAGCAAGGGCGCGTTTTCGCGCGAACGTTTTATCTTGAAATAGCACGGTGACGTGCGCAATTAAATTGCGCGCGAACGGGTGCAGTGCGATTTTGCGCGACAGCTGTTTGCGTTGAAACGCAAAAAAAGAAAAACAAAATAAGGGAAGAAAGCGAAGACTGCGCGAAAAGCGAAAGAGAATAATGGCCGGAGTAAAAGCGCAAGGGATAAGAAACGCGGCGGAAGGAGAATGTTGACCAGGCCGCAATACGCTAAAAATATATGTGCAAACGGCGATGACTCCGCGCGCGCCTCCCCGACGTCCAGCCCGAATCCGCTTTTACCCCTCGAAATTATTCGGCGCGCACCTTTGACGAGGAATCTCTGGCGCGCGGCTTGAGAAGCGAACGAAACAAGGGAGGAAAATTCCGCAACCAAACCGTAGTTTCGTAAAATAGCTGCTCGCGCACGCAAGCCCGCAAATATAGTTACCGTGGGTAACTGGAAAAGAATCCTTTGCGAGCGCGGCGGCGGTGAAAAATGATTGCACGTTACTCCCCCGTTTACTCAACAACACATTTATCTCGAATTAGGAGAAGCTGTACGAGTATATTTTTACCAGTGTGCAAAATTGCACAATTTTCCGTGACATTTCTTTGATTGAAGTTCGAATTCAAACTGTCTCGACGAAGGGAAAATTGTATCTCGCGGTTGTGCAACCGACAGACGCGCAATTTACGAACTTCCGCGAACGACGCTTGTCATTTGATTTCACAAAAAAAAAAAAATCAAAAATATTCGCGACATGCGCTTGCTGTCGTTCACGTAGTCGATTCACGTTCTCGTGTGCGCTTCCTGAAAAAACAATCTCTGCGGTCTCGAACTACGGAAGAGGACGGTTCGACTCGAGCAAAGATTAATGCAAAATTACTTACTCGCGATGCAATTAAATGCACACGTGCGTAAGACGCAGCGGCGACGTAACACGGATTTCACGGTGGACGCATTTTTATTCGGGATGACTCGGTGAATGAATCACGCGCGCGACTTCGCGTTGTTGCGTAATTCGAAATTGCGCTCGGCCTCGGTGGAGGGTAAGTGTACGACGTATCGATATTACCGGACGTGTCTTCTCGCTCGTTATTTGATGCCGTAATTATATGCATTACTCTCTCGGACGTATTTAAAGACACCGCTCTCTCGCGAGCGCGCTGAATATTAAACGCGCGGATGATTACGCGAGAAGAGTGCATTTATTATTATTTTCGCGAGATTGCAACCACGCCGCCGCGGCTGATCCGAGTCAAAGAATTTTTTCGCGTCAACGAAACAAAACAATATAATTGCTACTGCAATAAATTACTGAGAGTTTTCTTCCTCTCGTGATTGTATCAATCGCCGCCGCGCGTTACCGACGATTAGGCGAGAGAGTTCAACGAACACTTCCTTTCCTTCCTTCCCGGTGCGGATTTCTCGGCGTACAAAGCCGAGCGGAGTGAGGAACGACTGTCGACTCGAGTTTTCTTCCCCCGCCAACAAATTAGTCCGGAAATAAACCTGTTATCGGGTGCGTGCCGATCTGGCGTACCAAGTTTTGTTATGCTTCGTCGGACTCGCGCTATTTCGCCTCCTCTCCCTCGATAGAAGCACGTTTTGCAGTCTGATGGATTCGCAGAAGGTGTTCGCAGAAGAGCGATCGTATAACCGTAGAAACGGATACGCGAGGCGGACGATTCGATTACTCGAATCTCGAAGCCACCTCGTCAGCACCTCTATTCGTTATCGGTCGTTGTTCGTGGAACGGTTCCATGATAAAAAGAAAAATGTGAGAATGCGCACGCACAGAGCGAAGTGAAAGTTGTATGAATTATATAGAAAATGCATTTTATTAATGTATGAAATACGCAAATAGATTGTGAAAACAGTTGCTACACAACTGTCAGGAATAAAATGCCAACAACGTATGAAACTTTCTTTGATTGTTTTTATCTACTCACTGCGCAGCAAGGATATAAGATATCCGCTGACTGAGTATTCACGTGAAAGCAACAAATCGAAGAACGAGTCCAAGATGATTCGACAAAATATTTGCGTCGCACGGCACTTTGCGCGCGACACTTTGATGCCGGATAATATTTCCGAAGACAGACACATAATAGGTTGTTCGCGAAGGAATGACAAAGTCGCGCGCGTCTCGTTATTTTCCGCGGCAAGAAAGCGCGCGAGACGTTTTTTGCAAAACGTCCGAGCGCTAAATAGCGCAAAATACACACTCGATTCCAACGGGTAAGGGGAAAGTCGCGCGTTTTTCCTCCTTTACGAAGCGCCGCGAAACGTGTCGACAAACTTCTTTGCCTAACAGCAGGGCAATTTATAGAGTAATATCAAGGAAATGATAAAGCACGTAACACTTAGCGAACGTGAAAGAAACTCGCCGCACAAGTATACGTGTGTGTATGTATGTATGTGTGCGCGCGCGAGCTTTCTCCCGATCAATCATCCTTCCGACCTGATTCACGTAATCTATTGTCTTCGTTCGTTATATCTCGCAAGAGACGCGTCTTTTCGCGCGAGAGAGAAAAAATACGCGCGCGCACGAATTAATAAGACGCGAACAATTGGAATATTGCGAATAGCAATAATCCAACGAACTCATCTCGGTTGCTGCTCGTTACGTCATTCTTCATTTTCACTTTGGGAGGATCGTCGAAGTTGCATATCGTGACTCTCTTCTGCATAGATTGCAGTACGTTAACCGAGCGCAATTTGCCGTATCGCGTGCGTGATACACCCACGAAGAAACGGATGTGAGATTACACTTCTCTCGCGCGTTGTCACTCGCGTCGACACGCGTGAATACGCGTCGAAGCGAGAGTTTATCTTCGCGTATTTTCTCGAGAAAATAAAGAAACACAATTCAATGCTGTCTTTGTTGAATAAAAAAAAGTCGCAAATCTGTAAGTAGAAATTCGTATCTATAGTTAGAAACAAATGCGTATATTTAATGTGAAAATCCTTTTCAAATGCCACTCGCAACGCAGTCTTCTTTGACGTTTGATTAACGATTAAAAATATTTAAGTAACGTGTTTTGCTAATCGCTTATTTCTCTCACATAAAGTTATTTATGCGTGCAAAATATGTAATTTTAATACAAGAAAGTCGTTTTAACATTCAAATCGACAATTAGAAACAAAAAGAAGATCGATATATCGATATGCGATATATATCGATTTGCGATATATATCGATATGCGATATATATCGATATGCAATATATATATCGATATGCGATATATATATCGATATGCGATATTATGATGTTTGCATAGACAAATCTTATTCCTGCTCAAAATGCTACTT